>PVIH01003520.1:0-7500 GCA_004025045.1 Sigmodon hispidus
CACACACACACACACCCACACACACACACACACACACACACACACACTGGTTCTGAAGTCAGATTGTGGCTGGGGACTGTTTCCCTATGTTTGAAGAGAGTGTGTTGAGCATCTGTGCTTGTGTGGCTTGAAAAATAGAAATTCTAGGGGGGAAAAAAATAAAGAACGTTCTGCCCCCAGCAACAAGTCTGTGTCCAGTGCCTCAGCACTCATTGCATAATCTGAGTGGGCTCTAGTAATGAGTGACAGAAAGAGCTAGAGCGGAAGGTGGTGGGGGCTCCTTTTTGACCTATCCTACATTTGGTTTGGGGAAAAAGATACACCAGGACCATTCAGTTCCTTTCGCTCCTACAAGGGGAAGTTGGATCTTAGAATTATGAAAATCTTCTATTCAATGAAATATTTCCTCTAGAGGCTGCATTGGTCTTTCACTAGGGAGAACAAATATTGAACTCACCTTGACTGCTTTAAAAAAAAAAAAAAATAGGGAGGGGACCTGAGAGAAGGGTGGCTGTTGGGAGAGGGGAGGGAAATTAATTCTTCAAAAAAGAAACTCAGCTTCTCTTCTCCAGTCTGTGGAAAATCTACCGAGGACGTTGACAGAGGTTATTTTTAGGAAACCCATCCAAATATACAAGGTAAGAGTAAATGCTAGAAGAAAAAAGTTGTGGGTTGTAGAAGTTATCAAGTGGGATTTGCGGCGCTCTCTGCAGGAAACGAGAACGGCTCCAGTTCAAAGCCACATGCACCAACGTGACATATAAGCCATTAAAATATCATCCTGACGGCTCATTTCTGCTTCATCATACATTCCCTAACTGCTTCCCCGAAAGCTGGAGAAGGAGAAATGAAGGATGACCGCCTCGGTGGAACCACAAAAGAGGCTTGGAGGGATGAGTGGTCCCCTTCATCCATCCCAAAGTGATGTGCAGAAATGAGGTGATCCTGGCAACAGGTGGAGCAGGGTAAGTGCTTGAAACCAGGGGGGTAAGACCCGGAAGACCTGTATCCTTAGCAGCCTTTGCGCTAGTGCGCTCAGGGGGCCATAGGCACCCAAACCCCGTTGGGCAAATAGGCCCAGTCAGACATGTCTCTACCTTCACACACAAAGACACACACACACACACACACACACACACACACACACTCGCAGCCACTGAGGGTACAGGCCCCACCCCAGTGATTCTAAATGGGGTGGGGAGGAGCCCTTCTGCGGAGGGGCAGAGCTGAGGATGTACCCTTCCTTTCCTGCAGGGCGGAGTGGGTGCAAGAAAGACAGATGGGGCTCCTACTGACAATGGCACCAAACCAGCTTGTTGCCAGGCCAGTCTTCCCTCTTCTTTTTTGTAAATTGCCTGGGTGTGCCCACCGTGGGCACAAGAAGGACGAAACTTGGTCAGTTCTTGATCATGGTGAGAACCAAGAGTGCCCGTGAAGGAGTCCTTCCAGGCAGCCTTTCTGCTTTTCCCTCCGGCAAGGAAGACAGGGAGTGTTTCGGTTTTACCCTCGCCAGGGTCAAAGAATCAAGTTAGTGCTGCGGGGCGGCTACATCATAGAACTTCTCTGGATACTCACAGAGGATGCCTCCTGGGTTGGCCTCCGGCCGACTGCCTGCCCGCCCACATCCTTGGTCCTGCCTCAGGACTCTAACTCTAGGATCTTTCTCTGCTCAGTATGCTCCAGGAGCCATAGGTTCGCGACTTGGCTTTCTTTCTCCAGGATGTGAATCGGGGCTGCAGTTAGATCTGGAAAGCAGGCCAGAAGCCTAGACCCAGGCGCATGTAACAAATTACTGTCAAGAGAGAAGGGAGAAGATCTGGGTGTAAAAGAGTTAGCTGCCTGGTTCCCTCTGAAAGTTTGGAGTTAATGAGTGGTCCACGGGGACAGGTGGGAGATAGTGAAGTCTGAGAAATGGAGAGGGCATGGGATTGTTGTATTCGCTGTCTACAGAAAGTACCCTTGGATGTCAAGGCTTGGTTAGCAGTGACCTCCAGCCTCTGTTTTCTGGCACACCGAGTATTTCTCCTCCTATGTTTAAAGTAAGGCTTAAGCGCCCAGACTAGGTGACCTCACTAATTTAGACTTGACTTTGGGCACCCGAGGGTTGCCAGCCTTCAGCCTGGAGCTAGGGAACTCTGATCTCTACCCTCTAGAGGACAGGAGTAAGAAAAGGGGTGGTACAACCCAGGCACTCAGTTCCTTTTCCTGGAGCTTCAGGGCTGGTGGAAGGTAGCCAGGGAGGTGGGAATGCAGCTGGCGATCGATCTGAGCAAAGGCCAGCAGCGGCTTTCATCTTTGGCTTGGTAGCTCTGAGCCTGCCAGGGCCGATGTTTTTCGGCAAGTATTCTCTCACGCCTGATAGTTAATCTGTGCGGAACTGCAGTCACCAGCTCTGGTTGACCTCTGACCTGAGACAGGCCTGTGTGGACTAAGTCCACCGCACAACAGTCAGCCTCTGTGATTCCTCAAATAAATTAGTGTCTTTGCACTACCAACCATCCCCATCTTCTGGTCATTATCTATCAGTGAGTCTCTCTGGCACCCACCCCTCTCCACCCAAGATGCAGGATAAAGGCTGATTAGAATACATCCTGGTGGTGCGCCTTATTGAGCTTGTAGCCAGCTGGTATAGGAAGACACCTCAGGAATAAGACTTTTGGAGGAAATCAAAGACCTTTTCAGATCTCTTCTCCTGGGTTCCTCAGATTTAGGGGCTCAGGGACAGTCACCAAATTCTCTCCTTATTCTGTTTGTGGTCTCAGTTTTGGACCAAAAGGTTGTTTGTCCTACCCCCCCCACACACACACACACACAAAGCTGCTACAGAACTAAGGTCCCTCCTTTCTGCCTTGGTCCAACCTTTGATGCATTTGCTTGCATGCCTGTGGAAACATTTGTAATGCACAAAGAACATGCACATAAGGAATAAGGGTATAGCCACACACCTCTTAGAAGTTGGGTTGTGCCAGCATTGTGGGTGGACAGAAGTTTCTAAGGAAACTTACACCCCTTTTCCTCAGAAGCAAGCAAGAAAATTCTATTATTGCCAACCAACCAGAGACTGTGGTGCCAGACATCCCGCCATGAGGACATTCAGAACAAGGACACCCAGCTCGCAGTCCTTCTGTACGAATGCAAAGTTGGGTTTCCTTTAAAGCAAAGCTCTCTTGATCTGTGCTACAAGGAGCATAAAGGTACCTTTATGGAAGGATTTTGTTGTTGTTTTTGTTAGAACGAATTGAAAACAATTGACTCTAGGGAAAGGTGAGTATACTCAGGCCATGTCTGGGGAAAAAATAGAAAAAATAAGATAAAAATCTTAGGATAGTTTGGGTTTGAGTTAGAGCTGAGAGGCACATAAGAAATTAGAGACCCTGTATGATACTGCAGCCCCATTTGGATTTAGCCTGTGGGTCAACACGTTAAATAGCCACTTGTCCTGTGGGCTAGAGTGTCAAGACAGACAGCCGTCCCATTGACTGAGGTCTTGCTGTGTTTGTCCAGCCTGAGACCTTTTTCAATGACTATTTGTCCTTCCTCACCAAATTTAGAATCAATGCTAGGTGGATTGCCTGCTTGGCTGCCTCAATCTGTCTTCAGTCTTGCCTGGTGGATGTAGAGGGCCTCAGAATGCTTTCAAGGATTTATGGTTGCCGAATGCTTGGGAGCTCCAGCCACTGACAAGCAATTTTGAGAAAGAGAGACATTATTTCTAAACTTTTCAAGTACAGAAAAGGGACAACTTGGCACCAAATAACAACAACAAAAAGTATATTTTTAATCTGGTGGGTTTAATATTGGCTTTGAAAAATGAGTCAGAGACAGCTCTCAAGTGGGTCTGGAGGGGTGAAATGTATGAGGCTAAAGGATTTTTCACTACTACAGACAGAACAGAATTTGAAAATCTGCATATTTCTTCATTCCAACAATATAACAAAGCATAATTGCACACCCCTAGAGAATAGAGGGCCCTACCTGCCACACCTCACCAAATACATTTAACTAACTTGAAAAAATAATGGGATTTCTGAAACATAATTTCAAATTCTGGAAGTCACAGATTTTTGGACATTGAATAAATGCTTCAAGGCAAAACAACAAGTAATAAAAATTCTAACTGTGAAATTAGAATTTTTCAATATTTTTATTACCAACTCATGTCATTGTACAAGAAATCCAAGTAATCCCCAGAAATCTTTTATTTTCCTTACATTTCCAAGTTTAAAAATGATCAAAGGAAGGCTAAAAGATTTTTTTTTAGACTAACATCTTTCTTTCATGCACTCAGGCCACAGATTTTTGCCACAGAGACATGTATGGTAGTGTTTCACTCAGTTCTTTTCTTCTCAAGCAGGCTCAAACTCAGAAAATGAAATACAAGACTTCCTTGTTGATGAGGAAACGATTACGACTTTACAGAAACACCCTGAAAGAATCAAGTGAGTAAAAAAAGAGAAAGATCTTATTATAAATAGAGATTTACTAAAGATTTGGCATTTTTCTCCTTTTTGTGTTTTTATGCATGAATTATATTTGTTTGTTTTTCTTTTGTGATACTGAGATGTGAGTTTGGGCACATCTTTAAAGTTTTAATGAAACTTAGAATAACAACTCCTTGGTGTTTGATGCATTTGCACACAAATCAATGACACAACATCCCACCAGCAGCTTGAGGATTAGTCCTCAATGCCTACTCATCTGGACGTTCTAGAATTAATATTTAAGTACTCCATCATTGAAACAACCACCCTTGACCTTCTGCAATTCCACTGTCACATTATTCTATGACATATTCATCTTGAATTCATTTCCAGACAATTTGATTGGGATGAGGTTTGACATGTATTGGCTTCCATGGAAGAAGCAGACTTTGATCTTGGTGATGGGGTTTACATGATATGCATCATCTTTACCAGGGGCACCAGCCTTCTGCAATGTGGCAGTGACTATGTTCCCACAATGTGCTGTCTGAACCAAGAGTGACTGACAGCCACTCTGTCAGAAATACCTTCATTGTGAAGAATTTAATTTCATATGCCATTAGAATAAGCATAAGATTTAAGGTTGGCTCTACCCCCCCAACTTCCAGGCATCTAATTTTTCTCATTTCAACTATACAATTATTATATGTTTTCTCCAACGATGTGCCCTTATGCAAGATAAGCTTTTTAACAAAAGTTAAGTAAGTTAGGAAATGACTTTCTTCTATTATTTGGGATGATTTTATGGCAGAAGTCAAATGAGAGATGCAATTATTATATAAATTTAGTTATTTTGATATTTGATATTTTGATTCTTTAGTGCCACTGTGGAAATTCTTTTAGCAATTTCCCCCAATCTTTTGTTAAAAAGACATTTTGCAGAAATATTGCTTGAAAATTAAATTACATCTAAGCATATTTTTTGGTACTTTTAGTTCCATTAATGATGATTAAAGCCCAATTTCCATAATTAGGAAAATTTTCCTCTTTTTAAAAAAACCTGACAGACCTCATCTCCTTTGCATAATTTGGGATTGGACATATGGCAGGCTTCTGGGGCTTAAATGATTTCTTTTCATAAGACTTGAGATACCTCCCACTGTAGGAATCCTGAAGTCAGTGGATAGCCTCTTCAGAGCTACACACCTAATTTTGAGTGGCACCATGGTCAGAAAAGGAGGTGGGGGGAAGAACTGAAGATCTGCTGCATTTCTAGCATCAGAACATTCAGATGACAGAAACTGCTTGGCCTTGTTCTGAGCTATGGACCCTCAGCTTAAAAGATAATCATAATTTAATATTGTTTTAATGATCAAAATGAAAAAACAGCCCAGCTGTTTTAAGTGCCTAATCGCCATCCTTCCACCTTCCCGAGAAGTCAGCTAGTGATGTTACAGCCCCAGAAGATGGATCAAATACCCTATTTCTAGAAAGTAGAGATCATTTGTTTATGCCTTTGATGAGTGTTGAGCAAAAATGCTCAAGTTATGATTGTGGGCATTAATTTCCAGAGAATCTGGAGGATGAAGGATATTGCAGGACAACTGGTAGAATCTGCTCCCCATAAACCCTCATGAAAGCTTTAGTGCTTTGGAGGGGTTTGGTGTTTGCCAAAATATCTTTTCTTCTAAAACCAAGCAGGAAAATTCTGAAAGCAAACTGAGCCCCAGTGAAGATTAACACTTCTGACCAATTGGCAGTTTCTGAAACTAGGAATCTCTGTATGCTGGGAAGACTAAAATGCACCTTTTGGACATTAGTATTCCATAATTTGTCATTTCTGATCAATTTGAGACTGTTTTGGAGTTTATTTTAGAAATATACCTTGAAGGTCATAGTTGCTCAAAGTACTTTGTCAGTAAATATAAATGGATACAAGAAATATTTTTCTCTCTATCTCTGTCTCTGGGGAAATGGACCTTAAAAGAATGTCTGGTCCCATTGTTATGTTTAGCCAACCGAAGTATGAACCATATGGCTCCAAGAACTTTGTAAGGATCAGGCAGCCTCTGTGACCTGCAGGTCACCTGACCCCTGGCTACTCCAGAAACATCTACCCAGGATGGGTCCAGATGTTTTTAGTGCTTCAAGAGAAGGCTGCATCTGGGAAGAAGCTCCATGGGGCCGGGCTACTGTCAGGGATTTTGGCTGAATCAGATGTGTTTGCCCTTTTGCTGCTGGCACAAAAAGTCATACACATGTTCCTACGTTTTCAAGGGCAAAGTTAGTCAGACAGACTGTACACTAACAAGATATGTATATAAAACCTCTGGGTTTCTTTAGTCTTCCATACACAGGTCAGTACTTAAAATTCAAGAGATCTGTAAACTTGGATTTAAAACAAAAAATCTTACTTTCTACCATCTGGTAATAAAAAGTTAACATTTTCTTTTACTATGAAAATAAGAGGCAAATACATGACTGTTAGAAATTCAGTATTCTCACCAGGCTTCCAAATGGTCCTGCAAATAGCTAGAAATGGTTTTAAAAAACAACCTCTTCCGAATATATTGTTATTCAAAGCGTCTAATGAGAATTGAGTCACAGTGTGGGTATTAGAAACCCATGTTGGTTTAAATAAAAATAATTAACGAAAGCTAAAATGGATTGTGAATTTGACATATCTTGAACAATTAATTGTATATTGACTGGATTTAGGTAAGAGAAGGGGAATTTGTACAAATGTTCCTGCACTCAGGTTTACAACCTCAGTTCTGAGGTTCAGATGAATAGAAATAGCTGGTCAAAAAGGAACACAGTTTTGTTTTCAGCCCACATGCTTTAAGTCCTTTGGGAGTTCAGCACAGACTCACCTGAATACATTCTTCATTCACTCAGAGGTCAGGCTTGAAATTCACTGAAATTTGGCAACAAATGAAGGGGAAGGGAAAACAAGGCAAGGGACCAGATAGAAGCACCTCTCCCTAAAGGGCTAACTAAAAGAAGTAAATGAAGCAATGAGAAGGAGGCAAAGACAGGAAAGAAGATGAATTCTCAGAGTCTAGCTTTAAAATGGCCA
>PVIH01003520.1:10000-72945 GCA_004025045.1 Sigmodon hispidus
CAAAACAAACAAAAAATCCCCATCACTTTGCATACTTTTTGGGGGGTGGGATGGCTGTCCTTTCTTTGCACTGCTATAGCACCTGCGGCTGCCAGGCCGAGGTTCAGCAGGAGGTCCTTTCCAGGCCCAGTGGGACACTGAAATTAATATATACTTCTAGGATGCTTCAAAATCACTACCACTTCCAACTTCACCACCTCCGAAATGACCCCTCCTATCACCTCCATCTTTGGCCCGGGAGCACCCCTTGGTGTTGGTGGACAAAGTAATCTTGAGATGGGTCTTACACCTCTGCAGCAGAGTCCGTGCCCCCAGGCACCCACAGACTTAGTCTTGTTGCCTCTCCCACCTACCCCATTATCACTACCACTCTCCAGCTCATGGCACGGCAGGGGACGGCAGAACTGCAGCCTATCGACCAAGGCAAAGGCTTTTGGCTTTGCTTGGTCTGCCAGGTTCACTGCTGGCACCGACTTGCTCAAGATCCCAGTGCCAACGCCAGAAATCTAGATGCGGCTGGGCAGGGCTTGTCCCCGGGGACCGGGGAAATTGCGGAGCCCACTCCACCGTTTCTCATACACGCTATTTGTCTCAACAACAGGTAGCAGCTGTGGACACCATGGCCCCCAGCTCGCCGCCGCTGCGAACCCCTCGATATTTCCGGGCCTTCATGAGCAGCCTCCTCAGGCCTCCCACAGCCGTCC
Organism: Sigmodon hispidus; assembly: GCA_004025045.1. NCBI lineage: Eukaryota > Metazoa > Chordata > Mammalia > Rodentia > Cricetidae > Sigmodon > Sigmodon hispidus. The sequence goes on from PVIH01003520.1 coordinate 10,705, forward strand.
TTTGAGCGGACTCCTGCGTCTGGGGCTCCCTGGAGACATGTATGCGAGGTCGGAACCCTTTGCATCAGGGCCTACAGCCCGCAGCGACACTCTGGCAACAGCCACAGCCCTGCACGGCTATGGCGGCATGAACCTGACCATGAACCTCGCTGCACCCCACGGCCCTGGAGCCTTTTTCCGCTATATGCGCCAGCCCATCAAACAGGAGCTCATCTGCAAGTGGCTTGGCGATGACCGCCCAGTATCCCCGCGTCCTTGCTCCAAAACTTTCAGCACCATGCACGAGCTGGTCACGCACGTCACCGTGGAGCACGTCGGTGGCCCAGAGCAGGCTAACCACATTTGCTTCTGGGAGGAGTGTCCGCGACAGGGCAAGCCCTTCAAAGCCAAATACAAACTTGTAAATCACATCCGCGTGCATACGGGCGAGAAGCCCTTCCCTTGTCCTTTCCCAGGGTGTGGGAAAGTCTTTGCTAGATCAGAAAATCTCAAAATACACAAACGAACACATACAGGTCAGTACTCAGTGCTGTCTGTCTCTGCGACCCCATGGGACACAGGCCCTTGGGTCTGAATTTCTTTAAATTCCAGCCGAGGGGAGGAGGGAGGCAATTTTTGGTATTGTTTCCACGGGCCAGGTTTATAAAATGGTAATTAATAGCTTTTTGCCTGTAGACTCACCGTTTTCGGAGGCTGTGTGGGAAGAGTGAGTCCAGAGTTCGATGATTCCCGTTGGTAAACGGGCGCTCCTAGCTTAGAGATTTGATTTGATTTAGGGTCTGATTGGGCCCTGGGTGCTGAACTATATCCTCAGTCCCTAGAGTTCGGTTTTAAGACAGTTTTAAAACAGCATGGCCTCTCCCAAAACCTTGGAAATGGAAACTATTGTCTCTCATTTAGAGATCACTTTTGAAAAGTCTTCTCCCATTTATTTTCACCATTACCTGCACTGAGGGGTCACCTGACCCTCAGTATCCGCTTCGGAACTTATGAGCCTTGGGAGCCTTCTTTTGACATGCTTTTGTATTGTTGTCTCCACAGAAGGGGCTTTTTTTTGGTAACCCTCATTTTTATGGTAGTAGAGACCCAACGGGACCCACTGCCTTAAATGTCATTTACCGAGCTGTTAAGTGAAATAGGGACATGTGTCAAGCACATCTGTTAGCTCTAGTTAACAGAAAGAAAAGAAGCTCAGTGACAGAGGCTGGGAGTTGAACTCTTCTGGCCAGAAGCATCTAATTAATACAATTGCAAGAAGAAAGTTTTCACACTTTCAGAACAGCCTGTGAAGTTACGTTAATTAGTTTAGCAGCCACCCTTTGACTCTCCTTACTCCCCCCCCCATAGAAGTTTAAGAAGTCAGAGTCTTCTCCCCTCCCCCAACTTGAAGGCGGGAAAGGGGAAGAATGATGGTATGGAGACCGGAAGAATTCCAGCTTGGTACTCCAGTTCTCTAGGCAGTGTCTTTCCTTTCTACATTTAATTATTTATTTGTTAGTTAGTTATTTAGTTAGTTAGTTAGTTTTTAAAGAACAGCAACCTTTTTTACGAATCAAAGTCCTCGATAGTTGCAGTGTCAGGGAAGAAGCTTGCTGAGTATTGCTACAAAATGCCTTCTCCAGGAGGTTTATGGGTAGAAGAGTGTCATAGACTGAGGCAAAACCAAAGTCCAGTTTGGATCTTGTTTTTTTTATCCCTCTAGCATGCCTGCAAACATCTCCTACAGGTTTCTAGAGCACGTTCTGAGATCTCTCTCATTCATCTGCTCCTTTCCAGGAGTTACATTCCCAGGGACAGGGGGATGAGTAAGAACACGATTACAGCTCTCAGACTTGCTGCTCCAGGGGCTGGTTGCCAGCACCTGGAAGGTGAATGCAAATCCGGGGCTGGAGAAAGAACTCATTTTTAATGACAGGGATTTTGAAGCAAACAAACTTATACTGCTCTTTGCCGGCCCACTGTTTGAAGCCTGTGAAGCAGAAAATGGTTAAATTCTTAGCGCAATCGACCTACATCAGAGAAGCAGTGAGCCTGGCTGGCTCTCAGGTTTGCACGGACTCAAGGCAGAATTTTGTTCTTTCTTTTCGGTCTCAGTCTTGATTTGTTACAGCTTGGGTAAAAAAAAGAAAAGAAAAAGAAAACAACAACAACAAAAATAACCCACAGATCCGCCCCTGTTCCGTGTCTCCCTCAAATCTCAAAGTAATGGGAAGAAAAGGAGGAGGCAAAGCAGGAACAAAATGTTTCTCAAATGGCAATAGAACTCTCTACAAATTATTCATGAAGACAGTTTTCGATTCAACAGGAAAATAATTGCCTTTTCAAATATTAATGGCGTTTCATTTCCATCGTGTCGCTGAAGCGGCGATCAGGAGCAGATTTCTTAGCTGAGATTGTCCCGAATGTGACTCCTAGGCCTGGCTCTGGAGGCGGCGGGTGAAGAAAGGTTTCACTCTGTAGCTGTGACAGAGACCCGGGAACAATGGTGCAGCGGCGAGGGAGGCGCGGGCCAGGAGCGTGCGCCGTGCCAACCTCCCAAACTGGCGCGCCTCCCGGGACCCCTGCCCTGGGCTCTCCCCACCTTTCCCTGCAGTCTGTCAGCCCTTGGGGGGGGATACAGGCCGGTGCCCCGGCCGCTCTGGGGCGGAGTCAACGCGAAAACAGACTGAGCCACAAGTGCGAGAAAATGGCGCTGGCCAGGCGTCTTGGAGGCCGGCGAACTTTGCGCTCGCCCGTGCAGAAGGAGGCCTTGAATGCACGCCCGGACCCCGGGCGGAGGACCGGGCCAGGAGGTTCGCGGCCTACGAGGCGAAACCAAGACTCAGGTCGTCCCGCAGGAGGCAGGCTCAGTACGGCGCCGCCGGGTCCACCCTCCCACCCAGGGCGTCGCGCAGGGACTTGGGGGAGGGGAAGGGCGAGGGGTGGCGGGGCGGCAGGGGTGGGAGGGTTGTGGAGCGCAGAGACCAGGCGCCTCCTGCAGCTGGGGAACGCTAGGGCCCGGCAGCACCTGGCCTCCCAGGGGCCTGCTCACTCCCAGCACTGAAACGTTTCAGTACTTGCTTTTTTTTTTTTTTTTTTTTTTTTTTTTCTTCTTGGTTTCTCGTCTGGAGCGAAATACTTTTTTATTTTACACGACGAGACGCCGGAATGGGATATGTGTGTAGCTGAACATTATTTTTCTTTTTTTTTCTCCTCCTTCACCCCACTCTAGTGAGGGAATTCTATCCATAAATTCTAACCTCAAATTCTACTCCTCTCCCCTACACTCGAATAACTTTATTCTCTTTTGTAGGCTCCAAATAATTGGGGGGGGGGGGTTCATGAAGAAGAATGGGGAGGGAGAGAGGAAAGTTTGGGTTTTGCTAACAATGGTGGAAAAAGAAGAGAAATCCGGGGACAAATAGGGACACTGATTTGTTCATTATACATCTCCAATCTTTCGTAACACTGTGCCTTGTCCGGTGAAAATGGCAGCGGGCAACATCTTCCAAAGGACTCTAGGGTACCAGCTGTACTCCAGCAATGGTGAGCGCTATCGGTGGGCAGTGCGGGAGAACCGGTTCACCCACTGTTGCCCAAACCAAAGGCAGGTTAAGTGTAAACCTGTCTCAAACTAAGCCTCATCGCTGCGGCAGAATGGGATCTTTGTTGGTTTAATTGGAAAGTATTTTCTGTAAACCGCGGGAGAAGAGGTCACTACGGAAAGAACGGAGCATCTTACTCTCAAGTCATTTGCTAGAGAGATTCTTGCACCCCTAGTCATCCCCAGAACCTTCAGTGGCTTAGACCACAGACACCTCCCCCTTTCCTTTCGGAAACAATCTCAGCTGAACCAGAGACTTGAAATTGTGTGTGGGGGGGGGGCGGGGGGTGTCTTCCACAGAGCAGCAAATTCAGACAGCAAGAAACTCCTGGAATGAGGTTGGGCCCAGCCAATATTCCCGAAGCTTTGTGTGTTTTATTGTTTTCCTGCAGTTCTACCTAGACCAGCGGTATACCCAGTGGTCAGACCTGGCTTGCGGGTAGTAGGCACTCACCCGAAGCTTGCCACACACAAGGGCAGTAATTTCCACAAAGACTTAAGATCTCCTTTGGCTTGAGTCTACTTTCTTGTACTGGCCTCCGGGCTTCCGGAAGGCCTGTGAGGAAGAACAGGCAGGCCAGGAAAATGTCTAAAGAGGACCATAAACCTGGAATTGTCAGTTTGGACTGAGAGGGGCAGGCTGCACTCAACGTCACTGCGATGCTAACGGGATCCGTATAATAAAATACATTATAATTATTATAATGTATTATAATCGGCAAACGATATCTTGAGGGATTTCCGATAGAATAGGCAAGATTTGAAGATTGTTGCAGTACGTTTGCCTTCAGTGGGCGATGTGGACAAGGAAAGGGGACACTATTTGCTGGAAAAAAAAGCCTTTGAGGTGAATCATTGCTCAGAATGTTTTCCATACCATGCATACGCATGTGCATCCACCGTTCATCCTCTCAGATCCTCTCATTTCTTTGGCACATGCACAAAACGTACTTTAGAAAACACTTCGGACCAGGATTGAGTTTGTGTCCAGTGGATTGCTGTACAAGGCTCACTGGGGAAGAGAAACATGGCCTGGGCAGTAACTTCAAATCTAGCAAACGTGAACTCCTCTATCAACTCGATTCTTTGGGCAAAGATGCTTCTGTCTTCACATAGATAAAAGTTGGAGGAAAACAGCGTGCATGGATCAGGGTTTTCTAGAATGGAAATGACTATGTCGCTCCTCCTCCGACGTCCCCTACCCCCACCACTAGGCACAGGACGAAGAGGGGGAGGGGTGGCAGTCAGTAGGAGTGGGCTTCATCTCCTCACTGGGTGGGGGAAGGGTGTCAGACCTAAAGCACAGAGGAAAGTAATTTCTGAAAAATCTTTTGTGAATCTTTTGCTGAAAACAAAAGAGCAATGGGAGGGGTAAAATCCGGAGACTGGGACGCAGCTCACACCCCTCTAACGTCTCTGCGTTACCCCCCCCTTCCCCAGGCGAGAAGCCCTTCAGATGTGAGTTCGAAGGCTGTGAACGGCGTTTTGCCAACAGCAGCGACCGCAAGAAGCATTCGCACGTACACACGAGCGACAAGCCTTATATGTGCAAGGTGCGCGGCTGTGACAAGTGCTACACGCACCCCAGCTCTCTGCGAAAGCACATGAAAGTTCATGGCCGCTCGCCGCCACCCAACTCTGGCTACGACTCAGCACTACCGTCTGCTCTCACATCTCCCTCATTAGAAAGTGGCGGTGAGCCCCAGATAGCTTGCACAGCGGCAGTGGCCGTGCGTGGCACAGACATGAGCGAATGGTATGTGTGTTCGGGCTTCTGGCTCAGTGGAGGTTGACTCTGCAGCGCCCCCACCCCAGCCTAACACCACCTCTGAGCCCAGGAGCAGCCACCACCGCCTCCAGTACCAGGGCTGCTTCTCAGAGTGCTGCTATGGTTTATGTCGACTTCGAGTCTAGGCCGGACCACTGAAGCTTCAAGGAGTAGGCAAGGAACAAAGGGAGGGAAGAAAGAAGGGCAGGCAATCAGATAGACCACCACTAAAAGTTACCGGAGGTCACTGAATATGCTGATACTAGATCTGTATACAAAAAAAAACCCCATAAATGTGGTTACCCTACAGTCACGTCCTGTACTCTCCTTTGCCCAAGAAACCAATGTCCGGATAGACAGATGGATAGACAGATAAAAGCAACAACAACAACAACAACAAAAACAACAAACTTATTAGAATTTATTCACAATTCTGGCAACTGCGGGTGGCAAAAGTAAAGCCATAAATTTTCTCAGTGGGTGTGAAAGGGTGGACAAGATTTTCCTTGAGGCCTGGGCCACTGCCTCCCCAGCTCCCAGTCACAGTCTCAAATCCTTCCCTCCCCTTCCCCATCAATCCTAACCAGAGGAGTTCAGAGCCCAGGAGGTGGCAGACAGAATTTCACAACCATTTTCTTGCGGCCAATTTATCTTTTCCTTTGCCTCCATACTCTCTCCTGCTCCTCAGCTAATCTTGAAAAACAACAACAAAATAAGAAAATGACAACAAAGAAACACAAAAGTCTTGCATTTTCCAGTCACCTCTATAAGAGTGATAAGCAAGGGGGTGTCCTCCCCTTCACTTGAAATTCTACATACCTCCAATTCCAATGCCTATCAGAGCACATAGATAAGTCTGTTCTGTCGGAGCTCAAACTCGATTTACATTTTATACTTGCAGAGGGGAGTGAGTCCAAAACAATAGGAGGCTTGGACAAAGGAAGGCTAGGAGGCTTTCAGGAATTCCGAGTTGTGAAGCTTCCAGGCTTCCTTTTCCCACCCCCATCTGTTTAGGCACAGCTATAGAACCTCACAGGTGTTCCAGCAGGGGATGTGGAGCTGGAGGATGTCATCATTGAATCAAGTTCTTCACAATAAGGGATGTATGTACCTTAAGGTACAGCATCAATTCGCTAATTGCCTTTGTCAGAAATGACACAATGTTAGCCTTATTTAAAAAGTTTGTGGTTATGTAAGAAATAAAGCACAACAACATTATTATACAGCAAACACCCAGTGAGTCTGAAGAGTTGAAAATATTTGATGTGCTGGTTATAAAGTCCTGCGGGGAGGGGGCATCAGATGTTGGTGGAGGTAGAGAGCAAGGCCTTTGCAGTTGTTAAAGAGACACTAGGCCTGCTTCTAGTCTGCCACCCTCTGTAGGGAAAGAGGAGGTGCCTCAAAATTCTAGCTGAGATTTAAATAAAGGAAAACACTGAAGGATAGAAAATGGTGGCTAAAGAAGACCTGGAAAGTACAGACAGACTGGTCCAGGTCTCCACAAATCTGAACTAAATTGGTAGGAGAGGAAAAGTATTTCTGCCAGGAAGGAAAGCCCCCAAAACTCAATTTTACAACCTGATCTCTAAGACTGGGGGTGTAACTCTGTGGTAGACAGAGACTTGCCCACTTCCCATGAAGCTCTCGGATTATCCCCAGTGCTACCAAAAATAGGCGCTTTGGATACAATAAAAGCTGGGAAACAGTTCTTAGCATGAGAACTCCCGCTGTATTGTCTTCTATCCCTTCCTTCTCAGAATCCAGCAGGAAATTCTCACTCCAGTTCCATAGACCCCCGCAACTTCTATCCAATAAAGTAACCACCTTGTCTGAAATGGGGTGGTCATCCCCTAGTAAAACCCAAAATCTTTCAAATGCAGCTCTAGTGAACCTGTTGTTGAGTTACAACCTCGCCCAGAAGCAGCCTGGGAGAGTTGGAAGCAAAAAAACTTGTTCCCATGGGCAAGCACTAACTTTATTGCCAAGGTACACAGGACAATTGTGGGACTTGACTCCTCTGCTGATATTTTAAAGTGTTCCCTCTTCAAACAGGACTCCTTTAATTTTTCTCTTTTGTTTCATAACAATTCGTTTTGCCTTCCACCCCAGTCCAAAATAACAAAATAAAATAAAAATATTTGGCCGTTCACTAATCGCCTTTAATTTTTCATTTGCTTGTTACAGATGTTGCTTGCAAGGTAATCTTGCCCTGCGCAGCTGAGCGCCGGCATCTTGCGCCTGCGACATCAAAGGGCTCTCTCACAAAGCAGTGTTTCTTCGCCACGGTGCATCTTCATGGTAAGTTAGGATTTCTATGGCAATGGGCAAGTCTCACTGAAATCCTGAAAGGCCGAGCCTGGAGCCCGTCCAGGCTTTTCATTAAGGACATAATATTTACGTCTAACAGGCCTTTTTTCTTGTGTATACAAGTATATATTTTTGTTTGACGCGGACTAAATCATTTTCATTTAATTTCCGGTAAACAAAACCCACGCGAATGGGCACTTGTTCCCGATCATAATAAAAATGGATAATAATGCGAGGGAAGAAAAGGGCCGCTTGAATCGCCGCTCAGCCCTCTTTGTTTCTGCTTTCTGCGGTGATCAGAGGGCGTATTTGGGTTTGATGGCGAGTTTCTAAAGGCGAGGAAATGGTTTGTAAGAGGGAAAAGAAAAGGAGAAAGGTCCAATCAAGCTCGGGTTGTTCAAAGAGTCGGGTTTTGGGGTTGAAAGTGTGAGTTTGACGGTGCATCAGCACGCCGCGTTAGGCTCGCCATGGAAATGCGCGCGGGGAGCGGCCGCTTCAAAGGCGGCACACTTCACTGCGGACACTCTATTAAGATACATTTGCGTTGACCTTTGCTTTCACGCCATTTAATACTGTCACTATGCTCTTCGGTATATACTCCTCCCAGGAGCTGGCTTGCCAGTGTTTAGGGGTTCACCCTGCACCCTGATGTAGGGGGCTTTGGTGTCCGGGATTCTTTCAAGAAAGGGAGGAGGAGCTGGACTCCAAGCATCTTGACAGCGCCCATAGGCCCCAGAGTCAGAGTAAATGACTAGGGCATCCCGAGAAGCTTACCAAAGGACCATCCTCAGCTCAGTCAACAGAAACACAGAGCTGAATGGGGACTTAAGGTGGCCACCCTGAGGAAGTACCCGAGGCTGCCTCAGGGACAGTTAGTTCCACTGTGTTCCCCAGAGGTGTTCTGCTGCTTCCTCACCCTAGAAGTCTTATAGTCCCTTAAACTTTTCCCCTGATGTGCCACTGTGTGGTAGCATTAGATTTGGGCTGGCTTTGGGTGCAAACTGAAAAGCCCAAGGCCAAGGCGATGGGGAAGATGGAAGCAAAGTTAGAAGTCCATGTTCTCTTAATTGTCTTGTTGTTTATTTTATCTAAGTACCCTAGTGAATAGGGGAAAAATAAACATGGTGGAAAAAAAAATCAAACAGTAGAGTCTTCTTTAGTGCCCGTCCTTGTGGTCGAATAAAAAGGATGGTCTGCCTTCTATTGAGCTGAGAAATCTTTGAAGTGGGAGTTATTATCTGAGACATTCCTGCTTGTCGTCCTAACAACGCTGATGAAATGTAAAAGGTTCTTTGTCAGCGATTTGTTCTCCTCTCTGTCAAACTCACTTTGCCCCATTGGTTTCAAACCATTGCTAAGGAGATAAAATCAAATTTCTTAAAAGAAAAAAAAAATCCCTATACTCCACTAGTAGAGAACTTTAGGAATAAGTTTTGCTAAGAGAGCAAACAAACAAAAAACAAAAGCACTGTGTAGTTTCAGTCCTGGTGATGTGCATAGATGTTGGGAGGCCCTTTGCACCAAAAGTGGTACATTAGGTAATGCAAGAAGGTAGAGGCAGAGGGTGTTCCAAGTCTACGCTCCTGTGTTTGTGCTTTCTGTCCTGGCCTGCATTGCATCAGCCCATGTTTACTAACTGGATAGATTTTTTTGGAGATCACTCAGACTCCAAATATTTCTACCTGCATTCTTGGAGCTTAAACCTGCAAACAAGTGATGTTTTAAGATTTCTCTTTTTTGAAGAATCTTCTGCTATAAATAGATCTGTTGTGTTTCCTCATCACTAGCAGCAAACAGGACACAATTTCTGTCATTAGTCTAAAGGATGGTAGCATAAATGAGAGAAACATTTTAATATTTTCATTATTATCATTACCTTGAAGTTCAAAAGGTTTGGTTTACAAGATAGTGACCAAAAAGTGCATGCACATGCCAATCCCTTCCCCTATGTGCAGTTTTTCATTTTATATTGTGCCTAGAAAAGAAACTTTGGCCTTGTTTAGGTCTTCTTAACCTCCTACTGTAGTTCTAAAGGTAATTTAAATAAATAAGGTTGTGTCCATCACCCTACTCTGTGCGCTTACTAAATAATTGTGGAGAACTTTCCCCAAGTTGTAACCCATGTAATCAGTTATAGTTGCTGCCAGGTGTTTCTTATATTGATGTTGTTTGTTTACGTGACTTTCTGTATGTCTGTATTTTTAATTTATAGGAGGATATAATGATTGCAATGAATGTGAATTATACAGTCAGGAAAATATTTTATAATCATAACTAGCATACCTACAAGTCTGAATCAATTCTTAGATTATTGGTACTTTGTCTAGCCACACTGTGATTTAAAATTTTCTCCCCTGAACAGCAGTTAAATTAAGAACTAACCTAACAGAAAAAAGTTTTTGTGTGTATTTGACAGTGATTGTTAAATAAAAACAAGTTGAAAGCTGAGGCACAATCTTCTTGAAAACATGTACTTGTAAATTAAATAAAATAAGATTTTCCTTCCGAAAGATTTTGTGTACAATGTGTACTTTCTTTATGATGTGTTATTTGGAAATAAATGATTTCCTTTCTCTTTGGAATTCCAGTGTTCAGTTATTGCTTCATCATTTTAGGAAAGATTTGGGGTTCCCTTTCAATCTGCAGGCCTCCTCCTATCTTTCTTCATGGTTCTGCAGGATTATCTTTGGGCCTAGTCACTCTAGATAGCAAAATAGGGACCTGACAAAACAAAGATTAGAGAGAGATCTCTCTGTCCACAATCTCACCCAATGACACTATTGGCAGCAACTAATTTACATTTCAGAAGAGAAAAGATAAATGGATGCTCAGTGGTCTGTCTGGTAAGGACGCCTTTCTGTAACTCCTAGCACACTCATGAAACACCTCTGATTTCCCAGCAAAAGGCCCAGGAACTAATAAGAAGTGAACAAACTTAGAAAAAGAGATAGTGAATTGGCTCCAAAACTGTTTTGACAGGGCTGCCTGCAGAGATTTTGCTAAAACTCAAGGTGGGCAAAAGTTCCCTGAGAGATCTGTGAAGGTTGTCAGTCTTAAGGCTGAAAGGCTACAATCCAAAAACTTGGTGAGTTTTAACATGCTCCATGTGTTTTTATCTGGCTTGCTACTATATAACATTCCTCAAATGTATCAGAATCATCTTAATCATAAGGTCAACTCCTTGCTTCCACTGTGGTCCCTGTTTATAGAATCCAGTACCCTTTCTGGATACAAAACTCCAAGATGTCACATCTTGGAGATGTATGGCTGGTTCCTTTCCAATGGCTGAGAGATTTGGTGTTGTGATTCTGGATGGAGTGAACAAATGTGTATAGTGGGATAATGCTAGATCCTAGAGTGAGAATGCTTGGTCTCCTTAGAGAATATCTTGAACAACTAACTCATAGCTCAATGACTATATTACTAGAGGGAGAAGTTCCGGAACTCAAAAGAAAGAAGGTGGAAGAAACTTGTAAAAGACAAACACAAGGTTCTTCCAAGCCTGAACTCTGCAGTGTCTTCTTAGCCTGGATTCCTCCTAGCATCTAAGATTGCCCAGTCAGGGCTAGAGAGGAGATCCTAAAACCTAACTAATCTGTACCTTCCTATCCCATGAAGGATAGTGGCAAACTGATAAGGCACTACCAGTTCTGGGACAAAACCACTACAGAAAGTGGAAGAAAAGAAGGGAAATTATCTGGAGGGTGGCTGCCTTTGATTCACCAGTAGGCTTTTGGAAAAGAAAAGTTCTGCCTTTGAAGCTTCCTGGTCCCAGCAAAAGAACCAAGCATAGGGCAGAGGAAAGAGAAACTCTGCTCCAGGACATTGGTTGAATTACCAGTTCCTTCTAGCTTTGTTAAAGTTTATTGATGTATCATCTATCTGTCTATCTATCTATCTATCTATCTATCTATCTGTCTGTCTGTCTGTCTATCTATCTATCATCTATCTATCTGTCTGTCTGTCTTATATCACTTCTTTCTTATAATAGAATGATGCAACCTCTGTCCAAGAATTGAACTCTTTAGTCTCCAAGTATTCATGGCAAGCCTCTCCCTAGAATCACTTTATTTTCTAGGGCAGTTACCTACTCTGTAGTGACAAATGGCTAAGACAGCTTAGGGACACTGTCTGCTTCTGATACTCATCTCCCTACTAACTCAGGCTTCCCTCTTGTTGTTCCATAAGAGAGCTCCAGGCCCAGATTCTGCTAGTAGTATAGTGACATCAGAAAGAGTTAGTCTATCGCTTATGAATGATACAAATTCACTCTGATTTTATTCCTGTGTCTTTAACAATCAATCAGACCAACATTTTCAGTTGTATTTTTTAAATACTGCCACACATTTAATAAGCTTGAATGTTAAATAAGATGACCCCTGCAACATTTAAAGACAAATGTTAGTTATTCTAGAACTGTTGCTTTTTTTGCTGCCTTTTTTTTTTGTTTTGTTTTTTTTGAAGTGGCTCCTCCAGGAATAACATGATTATTAGTTATTTGGGTGCTTTTCTACATGTGAAAACCTTAAAGAACCCAAGCTTCAGGGTACCTTGTGCCATACCTAGGCATCCTTGAAGGTTAATAAGAATTCAGGAGATACTATAACTTTTCTGAGACTTTTAGAACCTAGTATAGCCCAGCATTGAAACAGAGACATGATATTTTTCAAGCCCTACGAAAAATTAGTGAGATTTTTTTTTAGTATAGAATAAAATCAAAGAACTTGATAGTAACTTGATAGTGTTAATGTCACTCCTATGGTTTGTTAAGACTTTAGCATTATTCTGGATTCCATGACTCTGTGAGCCCAGGTGTTGATTTTTAACATTGTTAGTCTTTGCATGCTCTTGTGCATCCCATGTGAGTTCCTCAAGACTTTGTGAAGGACAGAGAAAAATGCAATTGGGAAGTGAGAACCTTGCTGAGGACAGGTATATTAGAGACACAAGTCAGACACAAATATATTCTTTCCAACAAGAAATGATCACCTTTTTTATCAATCATGGTTCATGGTTTCATTTTATTAAATCCTCCTTGTAGGGAAAATGAGTAACATCTCATCATCCAGGGGCCAGATGTTCTTAACTGCTGTTTCTGCTTGTCACTAGCTTCTTCTGTTTTCATCAGACAGCCTGGACTTGTCACCCAAATATTGCCAGTGAAAAGAATAAATGAGAACTTTCTCAAAAAGTTACTGAGTTTCAGTTCCAAAATCACCCAAGCAAAGAAAAATTCACTAGGCAATTTGAGGCAGAGGTGTCTACAGTTTTGCTCATTAATAATCTAATGGTTTTCCAGTTATCTAAAGCAGCTCTTTGAAAACAACATTTGAAAAAAATGCCTCATGATGCAAGTTAATTTAATGTAAATATGCCCAGTGTAATAAATTTTGAAGCTTATCTCACCTATTTTTCTGTCTTTCACAAGAAGCAAAATGTAAGTGACAATATAAATTAATTCAAAATAAAGTGAGCAGAATATATATATTTCTGACCTTACATTGGATAGTTCACTACTTTGCAAAATGTGTGTGGAAGAAATATAATATACTTTGGTAACTCCATGGGTTTGCTATACTATTGTAGAATAATTACAGAGCAGAGAGAACACTAACCCACCACATCACCAGATGATCCCTGTGGTAACATATCAGAAGAACTGGTGTGTTTTTGCACTTTTTGTATATATATGCATATATATATGCACATACACACATATCAGCTTAAAATGTACACCTTCCTCTTTTATTTATTTCCTCTGAGATTAAAAAGTATAGTTTCATGATACATTTAAGCATTTGTTGCTCACACTGTGGTCACTTTCACGTGACAAACATGTTTCAAATATATTGCAAAATATTTTTTCTGCTGCTCTTTCTAGTGAGTAAGAAATCACTAGCAAAACATTTCCTATTGCCCCAAAGCCTGCCAACTTTCTTTCAACTAAAATACTGTTGTGGAAAATCAGCCTCCTTTAAGTGTGAAATATCATTTCATTGTAAAAAGTTTTTTGTTTTTTGTTTAAAAGGAGTGGTAATCCAACTTCCGGAAACTGTTCTGAATTATTTCACCAGACCCTTTTAAAAGGGGATTAGTGGGGCTTTGGGAGCAAAATCCTTCTGTTTTATTCAACCTCTGATTTTATGTTATAATTACTGCTTGTAAAGGCTCCAGGATTAGTATGCAGGCACTGTCAGGACATGATGCAGGTGCTGTTCTAATGGTTCGGCTTTTTAATTAAGAAAAGAGGTAAGAAAAATTGAATCATAAAAACACTTTTGTGAGAGCTGAGAACATTGCAGTGACTGCATGAATAAAGCCTTTATACCTTCCACTGACAGGTCAGCCACTGAGGCTCTGACTTACGACCTTTTCAGGGCCAGACAATAGTTAACAGCTTTCTCACCTTGTCTCCAAAGACAGATCTTATGGAAATTGCCATAAGTAGCTTGACTTCCACAAAAGATAGGCAGTTATAATGGATATATGTCTAGAGTGAAATGCCTGCTCTTGGGTCCGTATTACAGGTCTCTTGTTCTCTGGATCCCTTCTCATGGGTGGGGGAGGAGTGTATGTGGGAGGCACAGAGAATAGGTAGGGTAACGAAACCTGCCCTGAAATAACCTTTCACAGGGCCCCAGTGTCATGGCCAAGGTGGACTCCTCCTCCATCCTGGGGCTAACAAATCAAGGAAAGGAAAGAGAAGCCTATGCTGCAGCTGCAGACTTTCTGCATTAGGTTTTTCTTGCAGGAACACTTCATAGCCTTCTTGGGGAGCAGTTCCACTCACTCAGTAAGTGTGCCTGGGTTCTTCTCTTCCCTCCCTCCCCTCCTCCCCTCCCCACTTCCCGGTAACCACACAGTGTTCTTCACCTGTGAATATAAACGGTCTTTTTACAGCATCTCAAGAAAAGTTCTTCAGGCCTCCTCTAACTGGAGCTGGAGACTTCTTGGCATTTTAGGACTCTATACTATTTAGGTCTTCATTTGCATCCGAGGCTCCAGTTTGTACTTAGCTTTGCCAAAGTCCAGACCCTTTGCCTTCCTCTGGCCCGGGTGACACACACACCACACAGGCCTTTTTATGAGGCCTGCACAGGCAGGAACTATGACTGGTGACCTGGTCCAGGGCCAGCAACTCAGGCCTTGCCCTTCCGATAGGAGGCCAGGATGGTCCTGGACCCTACCAAGAACAATGCAAGTATTAGGATATCAGCTGCCCTCGCAATGATCACGCGTTCAACGATTTTGTTTTCACGGCTGAAGGGGCTTTTTTCCAATGTAAATCAAGCGCTTTAGTTATTAAGGCCGAACACTAATCTCCAACAACCTTGACATAATGTGGCCGGGCGGGCTGGCCCACTTCGCACCTGCAGTCTGAATAGGCCTCCTTGTCAATGGGGGACACGCTTGTTGCCCCTGCTTGCAAAAGAGGGGAGTGAATAAGTCAAGCTTTGTGAATGCCCATGCGCTCTCTCCCTCTTTCCTTTGATCACCGAAAATGTCTTCTAATTTGTCCCTTTTTCATTGTAACAACGTTTTCAAGGCCCTTTCTATTTTTCCAAACTCCATCTTCATAAAGAACATAAATTGCGCCCCGAAAACAAAAGGGGCGCGCCCAGTTTAACTGTCTCTGTCTCTTGTCAGTGCTTCCTGCAGATTCTTGGAATTGCTGGAAGGCTCCAGTATTCCAAAACTCCAGATCTGGGCATTTTGGAAGGGAGAAAAGAGGGAGGAAGAGGAGGTCAGGAGGAGGAAGGGGGAAGAGGAGGACCCAGAGTGGACAGGTTGGAGTGAGGGCGAGCCATCCTTTTAGCCAAATTCCTTGGCTAGAGCCCTGGGCGAGACTTGCCTCTCCAGGTGTTCTAGGTCTCTCCTAACTCAACCCGGTCGGAAGATTCTGTAGAAATGGAAAGGAGCATTTCATTTGTCTCTCTTTAGGCAGGTGTGGGTACTCCACTCTGACCGCTAGTTTTAAAACCCTTTCTGCCCTTTCAGCCCTTTCCTTCAATCAGCTGTCAATCTGTGTCCTCCCCAGGGCCCAGAGACCCGAGCAACACTTGGGGACAGGAAAGGCTTCCAGTCTTTTACCCGCAGACAAATCCCAAATATTTTGCGGGAAATCCAGAAAACATTTTGGGAACAGCCCCAGAAACAACTTAACAGGAAAAAAGAGATCAGTGTTTACACTGTGTCACAAAGCAGTCTCCTTGTAGGAAGCTACTTCTATTCGGGATTGGAATCCATTCAACATCTATACCAGCGCACGCAGGCGTTAATGACGTTGACATCTCATTTGGTGGCATATTAATTGTTAGGCTGCAGATCAGTGGGTAGCCCTATTGCTCCTCCCTCTCCAGCCCACTTCTAACATCGGCCCAGCTTAGGTTTTCCAGTACCCTGGAGGAACCTTTTGCTAGAATACTTTTTTCTATTAGAGGTTTAACTTATCCTCCTTATCTCATCAAATTCATGTGTGTGTGTGTGTGTGTGTGGCTGTGGTGGTGTGGTGTTTGTAAGCTTTTTTTCTTTCCTCTTGTCAGTTATTACTTTAGTGCAGTCTCCCAGAAAACTAACGTATTCCAATACAGTTTAACATACGTTGCTGTCTAGCCAGGAAGTATGCATTCTTCAAGAAAGAAGTCAACATTTGTTTTCCACATTAAAGGGCATTTAGTTGCCAGCAGATAAAATAATTCTAAGGACCACTTTTTAATTCGATGGATAGTAACCCCAGGGGGCTAAAAGAAAATAACAACGATGGCTATAGACACAATAACTAAATTACCAAAACGTTAGCATATCTCCAGGCTTCATTAATATGTAACAGACTCCCCAGTTAATCTCCAAAAGCTAGTGTTCCCCCTGTAAAATAGCACTCTGGGACGAATTGTACATGAGATCAATCACTGCTAATGTAAGAAGGTTTACTGCAAGAAAGGGGAAAAGCTATTCACACCTTCCAATAGAAGCGTTTCAGATTTAAGAGTAAGGGCCATACATCACCAAGAATAAATGATTATGAATTGATAAACGCACCCTCCAGCGATTAGCTATGTGATGCTATTTATCATTTCTTGGGTGGCAACGGTTGAGTTTTTTCTTCTTCTTTGCCTGCTTTTAAAGTTATTTGACTGTCTGGAAAGAAAGTCTGAGAAGCAGAGGAGAAGGGGAAAAGATAACACATGAAAAAGTTTGTATTTGCAAATACTGTAAGTCATCAAAATGATGGCTGTGCAGATAGAAATCGTGAGTAGAAACCAGTTTGGCTCTTTGTGGTTCTCTTGATGACTGGGTAACAGGGTGTTTGCACATTGGAACTGACAGATTAGAGAATCCTCTTTTTCATAGACTTCACATACTATGTACTAAACAAGTAGTTTACCATTTGTGAATGAACTATAAAATCGATTCTCTTTTCCTCTTCCTCAATATTTTCCCTTCTCTCTCAAGAATGAGGAGACTGAAACTTTACTTGAGCCTTGGAGTTTCCCAGCACTTTTCTGCATGCACTAAGCTGGAGCCAGGAGGGAGTCCTCCCGCTGGCCAACAGTTGTCTAGGGAAACCAGAGCTCTCAAACAGGCATGGATGGAAGACTCCTGGGGATCTTGTTGCTGTATGCAACACAAAAGCATATGCAACCCTTAAACATTCCAAGAAAGACAAAAGGCTGGAGCATAGGGCTGACTTAACCCTGGCTAAAACTAACAGTCTACCTCCTTGTTTGGTCCAGATCTGGAAGCTAAGGGAAAACCTTTAAGACCAATTTTTCATAAGAGTCAGGCTTTCAGCTAGACTAGAGTAGACATGTAGGGAATCCAGGAGTCAGTTTCTAGATGATAAAGTGAAAATCCATTCAATATAGGTTGACGAGAATCTCTCCTACTAAAAGGTGATGTCATGCTCTTTTAGAGCTGCCTGTCTACTAAAGGTTGACATACACAATTGTGGGGGGGGGCTGCTATCTTTGTCTGAAAGCAATATGAATGTCAGTGGTTATTTTCTTTGGTTGGCCATCAAATAAATGATGTTAGGCAGTCAAATAGAACAGGTACATGTCCACTGTTCCCTGATCCCCAAAAAATCCTGGCTGTCTCAAAAGGCAGACATTGTACCATCTTTAGTGACAGTCCACTTTTGGCAGTTGAGTTGGCACTGTTCAGAGGCTTCTGTGCCTTGAGAGTGTTCAAACTGGAAATGAGCTTGAAGCTTTTGAGGCCAGTATGTATGAGTTACCAGGACCTCAAGTTGAAGGAATACACTGGGAATGGCTCTTGCCTATACCAGATAATGTCACACAGTGGGACCTGAGTTATATATGGGACTTCATTGCTTAGTTTGGCTAGCTGTGGATTGTGTCTCTAAACTTATCACAGTGTTAAGTCCCCTATGGAAATGGTTCAGGTGAAGAAGTAGTCTAAACCTTGCAAATTGTTTGATTATTGAGGAATAAATTCTGAACTTTCTCTCAGAGGCAAAATTAGGATCCATTTCAGGCTTACATTATTAATACATTTTGAATGTAACATATTTAAAGAAAGTTCTGTACCTATACAAAAAAAGCAGAAGAAAAAGAACAACTATCAAAAAGTTAGTAAAAAAAAAAAGGGGGGGGATTGAAAATTGTATATAAAATAACTAATTATACAGCCCAAGGACTAGAATATATGATGAAGCTACTACAAAATAAATTAATGTATGAGGAGTAAGGGAAGGAATAAAATATCTTTAGCTTTTATTTTATGCTTTTAATTTAATTTTTCTTGTATTCATGGACTTTTATCTCATTTTGCTAAGTCCTGACAGGAGTGCTTGAACAATTGACTCAGGAAGTAATGGCCATCAGAAAATGACACTTTGCTTTCCTTTTCAAAGCTGCATCAGTTCTTTGACTTATAAGAGACTCACAGAGGAAGGATGATCTCAGACTCTTGAGAAAGCAAGCACACATTCCTTTTGAATCTCCTACCAAAGAGGTCTTTAATACTTTGCACTTTATACTGGTTCTAAGGAAGACAAAGTACATTGATAATAAACTCTATAAAATGAGCAAGTTGTCACCATGAAGATTTAATTTCATAACTCCAACAAAGAATATCATTCATTTGCTTTATATTGTTTTCCAAGATTTTATTCTTAAGTTTAAATTTTAATGACATTATCTTCTCATGTAAAATCTGTTTCTGAAATAAAGGATTCTCTTTTATGATATGTTTTTAATAGTGAAAGTCTCTAAAGATCTATAATGTTATTATTTATCTGAAGTCTGTAGCTCTGAGAGCTGTATACACGATGTAATTGCTTTAACATGTTTTCATAAATTACATTCAGAAATGTGTCATAGTAAATTACCTTTGTAATAAAATGTAAAAAATGCAAATGGCTGTTGTCTTTATTACGTTTTAAGCCATTGGTTTATCTGCACTATTTCACTTGTCACTTGCACAATATGTTGGCTGAAGGGGCGGCACAGTTTGACAGCAGAGAGCTGGGTCCTGTGTGTAATCTTGCAGGCACGTACAGTTTGGGTCATTTCCTCATCTCCCGCAGAAAAGACATTATCCCACTCATATTTACATACTTTTCAATATTTGTCAAACAATCATAAATTATAAATTAATGAAATGTTCGACAGTCTTCAGAGATCAGACTAATGAAGACATTTACCTTTTTGGTGATTTTGAGTCTCATCTTTGTAAGTTTAATGACATTTCAATGCTCATGCTTTATTAGGCTTTATTAGATTTGTCCTCCACTCCTGCTGTCATTCAGATGTCTTTGCAGAAACATCACCTGCTTCAGGTAGGAGAACAAATCTACTCTGTTAAGGGACCCTTCAAAACAGGGACTTTTCAGCCTTAATTTTAAAGAATTAAGATCAAATTCAATTTCAGAGACTACTAGAAAAAAATTACCTGCCCCGAATGTCCTAATGAGGCATGACTTACTCTTTTTCCACTATTGTACAATGCTCTGATGTAAGGATCCTCCAAAGAGCAGTAACTTCAAGTGATCTACAGGACACTATCAGAAAATGAGAGGTCTAATCCAGTTTTACTTTCTGAGATTTTGTAAAACAATCTTCTTTAGATAGGCTGATATACAGTATGCTATTTGAATCTAAAAGGCTAGGGCATCACTTAGAACTGTGCTTAAAGCAAGGGACCATCTCATTCTGCTCAGGATCTAGATAAATTGAAACTCCCTCTTCAAAAATGATAGTAACCAATGGTAATTCGCTGACCTGGCATCCTCAGAGAAAGTGCAGGTATATGTCTCCTTAGTACTGGGCAGGGGGTTAGGAAAAAGACCTTAAAAGTATCAAATGTCTATGAAGCTGTCATGTTTCTCTGAAAAATGTTGGCTCACTATGCTCTCATTATGATTGATGGTTATTCGGCTTTTTAATAAAATTATAGATGATGAATTTAGTCCAATCCAGAAAGGTCAAATGGTCAGCTTTGACTTAAGATTCAAGTAGTAAATCACATGGAACAAATGCATATCATTGCCACTCATCCCAGCCAGCGTGGAGGAGAGTTGAGGCTTTAATGTCATCTGACTCTAAACAAAGAACAAGGAGTCTATGAAGTAGGAATGTCAATGTCTCTGTCATCAGGTTGCATAATTTTATTAGTCTTTCAAATTTCATCAACCCATGTTAGCACACAGAACCCCCACTGGGCCACCAGATACCCTGCTTCTCTTTAGACTGGTCCATTAGAAGTGTGCATCATTCAGGACATTGCTAGTATAGATGGAGAAGTGATGCAGAAAGGTAGGATGCTCACAATTTTTATCAGCTAAATTTAACAAGACATGTAGGTATATGTAGGAAATGAGGAGGCAAAGAGCATTTTCAAAGTGGCTGCTCCCCAACTCATAAGACTTTCTTTATAAGGAACACTTTATTTTATTTCAATCTTGCTTTGAACATAGTGCTGGCCAGATGAGTGACAAGAAAAGGAAGTGATCTTGCCAATTTCCTCATCAGAGAACTGTTTTTTTCTTTTTTCCTTTTCTTTTTTTCTTTTTTTTTTCTTTTGCCTTGCTCCTTTTGTAAAAATAATGCACGAGGAATACAATGGTCCATTAAAAGTGTCAACAAGAATCTATGAAAATGTTGGGAATAACTTTAAAATATTTCCAAGCACTACTTTAAAAAATACACAATGGAGAGTTATTAAGAAACTTCTTGGTGAAGCAAGCATGGCTTCAGCAATCATCAAAAATTGATATGTACTGCTAGTAAAGTAATTATGCACCATCCTGAGGATAAGGGAGCCAGCAATTGTTAATCCACTTGCTCACCCGTTGACTTGCAGCATCAAGCTGCAAATGGCTTAATTAAGTCATACACGTGGACTATGCCATATTGCACCATTGCATTATGCACACTATATCTCAGTTTATTGGGACAATTAATGCCAGGGGCCCACCTTAGGTGGGAGCTTCACCCCCCAACACCCAAGTTCTTTGTGATTGATGCTCCCTAAGACAGAAAGCTAGCGGCAAATGAGAATTGAGAGAGAGGCAGCTGGTTGGGAATGGGGGCTAAGATTTGTCCTGCATAAATTATTGGGGAGATGCTAGTAGAGTTGTAAAATGGGGTGCTGCAAAAGTTGAGGCAAACGAACTGCTTTGAACAGTGCTCCTGGAACTTGAGTTGTTGCTGAGTGTGAAGAGTCTCCTTTAGTTTCTTTAAGACTACAGAGCAGAACCCAGTCATAATAATCCTGAGAAATCTCCAGCCAAATAGGTTAGAGATTGGTTGTTTCAGAGATTCAAATCAGTTCCATCCCACTCCAACAGTTACCAGCCGGAGTAGTTTGACTTTCTAAATTTAAACTACAAATAACTTCATAGCTACTTGTATATTTTCTTTAACTGCAAATGACCGACACAGGAAATTCTGTCTGGGATGTCCTCTCTGTCCCATTCCATTCTTTTATGTTGAAGTATTCCAGGTGAGGTCTGGAAAAGCTGTTTCTGGAAGGGTCCAGAACCTTAACAGCAGGGGCAGGATGTGATGTCCTGAGAGAGCCAGTCTGCACCTAAACCCAGCAGCACTTAACTCTAAGTGCTGAGGTGGGTGCTAGAGCTAGCTTGGACTGGCGTTAAACCCTTTGTTCTGCTTCTTTGGGGAGGGGGGGGTGGGGGGGGGGAGGACCAGATGACCTGTTATACTTCCACCAAGCATACATAGCTCGATTAGGAGTCTCAGGACTAAGCTTCCCTGAAGTTTTTGTGTGGGCTCTGGAATGAAAATACTGTCAAAACAGTCCTCTTCAAACCCGATAGGGACCTTGAACTTCTAAAATAAGGGCGGGTAGTTAAGTAGCTCAATGATTCAGCAGTATTGAGATTCATCGCAGCATCACGAAAGAATTCTGCATCAAGACCTCTAGGACTAAGGCATGTTGATGTATGCCGATCACCTCTTAGAATCTCTCAGCCGGGCTTCATTGCCGCATGGCGCTAAGGCATAGAGTTTGGCAGTATATTTCTGTGGTGTCTAGGCTTTTGAACTTATTACAGAGGACAACAGCTGGAGGTCTCGATTACCATTCCCGGACCAGCCGCCAACATACTGATCACAGTTTATCTTGCAGAAAAGGTTTTCTTCCAGTATCCTCTGGAAAACAAAACAAGAACTTGAGCAGAGGTCTGGCGGGACAGCTAACAGAGAAATGGGTTTCATCCCCAGGAACACAATAAAACAAAGAAGCAATACTTGTGTAGGGGAAAGTGGCGATGTCAAGGTGTGAACCTGGAGTTCACTTTCAGCTGCCTCTTCTTCCTCATTGGGTTACAGTCTGAGGCTGTTTTTTTTCCCCCTAAAAATTTGAAAAGTAATTACTCATTCTTTTCAAAAGGTCTTCTCTAAACTCAACTTTGGGCCCTCTTTCAGTGTCAATAATGAGGAACCAAAAATATGGGAAACTCAAGTTAGTACCAGGATCAGAAAGGGAGAGTGAGGGATCCTGCCATCAAGGAAAGAGCTTCTCAGCTTGAAGGTAGAAACCTCTATTGAGCACCTGTAGTTTGAATCTGTACAATGGAAGCTGCAGAGCCCGAGAAAGAAACTTCCTAGGGTTTCCTGGCTGAACTGTAGCCAAGCTTATCAACATTTGTAACAACATCATTATTTTCAATACACAACAAAGTACTTAGAATGTGCTAAGTACATTTTTCTGACACTGTTTCATGTAAAACAAATCAAACACATACCCCGATTTTGTACAGGTTAAATTTTTTATGCAGTTACAGCTGAGGAAATGGAATAAATTGATTGGGCTGGGGCTTACTTAGTGAGGCATGGTGGTGCAAGGACTCAGCAGCAGAGCAGTGCCTATCACATGGCCCAGTATTCTTTCTGTGGGGAAAGATCTCTGAGGATCATTGACTGTCTCCATTTCTCCTCCCAGGCTCTGGAAGGCCAAGCATCTCTGGTGACCTCCCTCCTTTTCTCCAGTCACTCAGCTCACAGTCCCTTCTTTCAATTTGGTCTTAACAGAGGGAAGGGTTATTCTCTGGACTCAGGCCTGGGCTGAACATTCCCCTCTCCCTGCTGGTCCCTTGATATACTTGTCCTGAAGTATACAGTCAGGAAGGCTAGGATGTAGCCTTCCTGGAAGTCTCCCTCGAGGTGGAAGCTAAACTGTTTACTTCACAACTCAGACTGTGCGCTGGGGGTGGGCTGGTGCTTGGCTTTCCTTCTCTAGAAGAAATGCTCCAGGAATATATCCTGTCTTCTGTTTCAAGTCCAAAGCAAACTTGTAACTCTTTCACCTCATTGAACCATAATCTCATGACTCATCTTTGAAGGAGGAGGGGTTTGGCTAGAATATGATGCAAGTTAATTTTAAAATCAAGATTCCCATTAATTTTACAATTCCCATGATAAAGTCAGGGTAGCTACTGCAGCTGCTCCAATCTATATCTCTCCCCCTTAAGAAAGTTATAGGGGGTGGAAACAAATAATTGTACTAAGAAAATAGCTATGATGCTCTCGCTCCATGATGAGAGGTTCCCAGGATAGTACTGAAAAGGAAAACATTTCCATGCTTGGGGAAGAGGTGTTTGTGGTGAACATATTGTTTGTTCAATTTAAAAGCCTTAGCTTCCTTTCCACATCAGATATTGGAGGAAATTTACACCTAGACCCTAACTATGACCTTCAGTGAACCCTTCTATTGTCTCTGGAGTTAGCATTGCCCCAGGATGGCCCCTCAAAAGTTTAACTCTATTATCAAGGGAGGAATTGAAAAGTGACTTCTACAAATTCCAAGGCAGGGGTCTCACCAGTATATATGCCATGGAGAATCCTGGAGAGGGAAAAAAAAAAAAAAAAGAAAGAAAGAAAAAAAGTGGGTAAAGAGCAAGTGTTTTTTTTTTTTTTTTTTTTTTTTTTTTTTTTTTTTTTTTTTTTTTTTTTTTTTTTTTTTTTTTTTTTTTGATACACATGGGATTAAATAAACTAAGAGGCTCAACCCAGGGAATTCTAGATCTGGGTTTTGAAACCGAGAGGACCCCTCTACTTTTGGCCATCTGGCTGCTCTAAGCTCTGCCCCATGCTGTATAATTTTAGCTGAAAATCTCTTCCGTTGCAGCTTTGCTTTTATTGAATTCATCAAAAGCAAACTTTCCCTGAGTTTTTTTTTTTTTTTTAAAGAAGGCTAAAATAATACGCCGACCACTGTGACATTCTCCGAGCTCAGGCCATTTTTCATAACGCCTTGGATCTGCTTTTGTGCCTCTGAGGCGACTCAACAGATGAATAACGAGCAAAGTCCGCTGAAAGTAAGCTAGCAGCTTTTCTCAGCTCTGAGGGAAAAATGTTAAATGAAATAAGAGGCGCATGTAAAAAAATCTCCACACCCAAAGATGGGGCCACATTTTTATTGCTTGGCCTTGGACAGGCAACGATGTCTTTTTAAAGCAGTTAACTTCCACGCCTGCACTCTTACCCACGCTAGCACATTTGCTATCAGAAACCACACAAACTTTTAAGCTTTAGAAGCTTCACAGGTGGTGTTAGGAGAAATTTGCTAAGGAGAAAAAGATTTGAAGCAAAGTATAGCTAGAACCACGTGATTAATAGAACTTAGTTTTACTTTCTTCTTTTAGTTTTTTCCCCCCCTCTTCTGTCTTTTTTTTTTTTTTTTCTTTTAACAGCAGCTAGTTTGATTTTGATAGCTGGTTTTGGCAAAAGCAAAGAAAAATCTGCAGCCCGAAAGGAAGATTCAAAGTGTAAAGGACGCTCAAAAATGTAGCGTTGTGGCAGGTCGGGGTAAGTCATCTATCTTTCTTTCTGTTTTCTTTGGGGCTTTAAGGTGCGGCGGAATCGCACGTGGGCAGTTTCCTTGTTGTTTGTAGAGATTAGAGAGTAATTAGGAGGTCCTTCCTTCAGAGGCAACTGTCTGCTGTGACTTTGCCCGGATTTTGTGGGTGATCCTTTCCTTTTTTCTTTAGCCCTGTCAACAAGTCCCAAGAGGCCCACAAGCCCCGAATGTCCAGTGTTTAGAGAGGCTGCCGAGGCAACAAGTTGTGGGCTCTCTAGCCCCAGGCAAGCGCTGCTCCACAGCTGAGCCTGTGGCTCGCCTGACTCGTAGGAATGAATTTTGCACGTGTAAACTATTTGCTCGTGAGCACTCACAGCTGCGACTCTGGTTTATCAGGGGAAAAGTCTCTTCCCTTAAATGGACTATTTGGAAAAACAGCCATTGGCTCTCGCCAGATGATTATTGATGCAAAACCCTATGGGTTGGAGCCCGGGCTCGCGTTTGTTTAACAGTGAAACTATTTCTCTTTCTAGCCGCTCAAGTTGACATCCTCTGGAAATCATTTGTACCCTAATTTGTAGGGGCTGGGAAAAACAACTAGGAGTGATCCGTGAGAGGTGATTCAGGCACGTTAGAATGGAAAGCACATTTTACAGAAAAGAGACGAGTTTTACTTTCAAAGTGCCTCTAAAGAGACTGAGGGCAGCTCCCGGGGCGCTGCACGCTTGTGTCCACCGACCTGTTTTCCCAATACGCGGTCATCTGCCTGTATTTCTGTCCTCGATGCATAGCTTTAAGCGTCAAGTTCTGAGACCTAGATACAATTGTTATGCACAATGAAAGTATATTCGGTTTACAGCCCTGAGTTGGCTTTCATTTTAATCTCTCTACAAAGGTTTACTGCAGGCTGGATTCTGTTTAACATCAGTTCCCCTTACCCAGAAACGTGGGACAAGAATGTCCCTTTCTCAGAAACGTGGGGCAAGAAAGTGCTGCACCAGAGGTTGGGCAGAGTTGATCCAGAGGTTGGCAAACAGATCTTTGCCAGTTACATTCCCGAGGAAGCCCACGAAGTTGTTTGGGTAAGCAGAGAGAAATTGATGAGGGAAATGATCGGAGGCGATTTTGTTTAGTAGCTACAGGGACTCCTGCGCCTCAGTCTGGCGGGATCTGCACGTAGAATGCAACTTCTGCGCATTGGTTCGCTGGGTGAATTGGCGCACACTGGGGCCGAACAGTCCTTGACCTTTGCCTTTATGTGTGCGCAAATGTTTGCCTAAAACACAATCAGGCCTGACAAGGGAGCATGCTACCGTGTGACATCGCCTATTCACCAGATAGATGTTCCCCACCACACACGACCCAGCGCAGGCTTGTAAATACCTTAGGTATTTGTAGTAAACCTATAAATTAATGTCGGATGATTGCTAGTTTCTGGGTAAATAGACTATACACATCTGAGATGCATATCTCTGTGGCCTCTCTTTTCTTTTCCTAAGAATGGTCTGTATGAACCAGAAATAAAAGTGGCGATGAGGAGAAGTTTGTATTTGAAGAGTGAACAGTTTGGTCACATGGGTAGAGAAATGGCATCATAAGTGACTTTTCCTCAACGACATAAGTGACTTTTCCTCAACGATGAGAGGAGTGGTAAAGAGAAAGGAACAATGGACAACATTGGGAGGGACCCTTGTTTAGCACAGCCATATTTGGCGGGAGCCTGGGATACTAACTGGGAATTCTGACTGAGCCTAGCCAGTGAAAAGGCTCTTGAAGATCCACAAATCCTCTGGGACTTGACAAGTTCTCTGGTTCCTAAAGGTTCATGAATCCGAACATTTTTTCTTAAAAGAAATAACAAATAATAACAAATAATCTAGCTGAAAGAGAAAAACACCTTGTGAACATCTAAAATGAGCTTAGCTCTTCGAAATCTCACACTAAAATGATTTGGAGACAGAATTGCCTTTTCTTGCATTTAGACATAACAATATATATATATATAACAAATAAACAATTAACAAACTTTTGAGCCTTCATTTTTAACCTGGCTCAGCAAATTCCACATTCTTGTGTTAAGCACAACTGTATAATTTGTAGAAATCAGTTCCTGAGCCAAATAAAACTGATGGATGAGACCAGGAGAACAAACTAAGAAACGACAAGGCGGTTTGCCTATTTCTTTAGGGAGGTGTCACTCATTCAGAAGAGGGGGTGCAGCTAACGAGGTAAAGCAGTTGGCTTTCATCCTGGGAATGCATCCAATATCCACTCTGGTTTCTTGAAATGTTCCCAGGATCGTTTAAATTTGCTTTAATGTTCTTCAGGTGGAGAAGGTGTGGTGGTCAGCCACCCCTTGCATATATATGTATATATATATACATATATATTATACATATATACATATATTATATTTATGTAGAATTCTTCTTTCTATTGGGCTATGATTCAGAGCAAAAGAGAATTTAAGGAATGCCATAGTGGTATTCAACGTCTAACATAAGTGCACAAAAAAGCAGTGGAAAGATTATAGACAACAACCCTGGAATGTAAATTGTCACATGTATAAAAACTAGCATGTTCCAGAGAGTACCAGGGGGCATAAAAGAAAAGTGCCTGCAATTGATACAGAAGAAAGTTAAGGAGACCACCCCCATTTCTCAATAATCTCTCTTAAAAATTCCTCCCCACTCAGAGATCACAATACATGTTAATTAACAAATCTGAATATTCTTTTACCTTACTTTTGTTATCTAGTTAGCAATATGACAGGCGTAATCCAAAATAGTTCATTAAGTCTTTTTTTTGGAAATGAAGATGAATGTTGGTAGCCTGTATATTTTGATTTATATTTAGAAATACAGATAACCAAGTATACTTTGTATTTTGAGTTCTTAGAGTTAATTGTGCATTTGATCACCTGTATAATCATGTTAACTGTTTCTTTTCTTCCTTCTTTTCTTATGATTCTTTTGAGACAAGGGTTTCACTATGTATCCTTGCCTGGTACTTTGTAGAGTAGGCTAGTCTTGAATTCAAAGAGATCCGCCTGCTTCTGCCTCCTGAGCAATGGGATCAAAGGCATGCACCACCACACCCACTGACACTTAACTATTTCTTAAAATTATTTTAATTTAAAATAAAACAATTAGTCTCTCTCTCTCCTCTCTCTCTCTCTCTCTCTCTCTCTCTCTCTCTCTCTCTCTCTCACACACACACACACACACACACACACACACACACACACACACAGAGAGAGACACAGACAATGTTCAACATCTTCCAAATTGTACATGTTAAGGCTCCAGGTGTAATGAAAAAAGCAAAATAACAATATGTTTTCAGCCTTTGCTGTTGTGATTCTGGTTCTTTGCTTGTGGTAAATTGTAGCTAAAATTCCTAATCTTTGATGATGAATTAGAAAGTTTATGTTTAATTGCTATAAATTAATTTAGAATTAAAAATTATATATTTTTTAGTTGGGGTAGAAATATCTTAGTACAATGCATCAGTTTACAAAATATCTTTCTACTATATAAAACATTTCATACATATCCTAGCCATCAATAATTCAAATACTTAATCCATTCATTCATTTAGTTATTCAGTTATAGTGACTCAAATTGAATATGAGAGAGGGTCAATTCAATGCTGATAGGCTTCTAGGTCCAGCGTGGTTTTCTGACTAAAGCAAAAATAAAATAAATACTAATATGTGAAATTATAGGTGCTTTTATTTGTAAGTGTTCAAAGAAAAATACTTTATTAATATGAATGTAGACAATATAATTTAGAGAACTTAAATTCAAATGTCTAGTTACTGTTATAGGAAAAAAGAACAAAAATTATTATTTCAAAACTTACTTGATTATGGTAACTTTATTCCTCTTAAAATAAAAAGATAACATTTATATTAGAAAAGTTAAGACAGTTAATTTATTATTATGAGAACTCAGATTATCTGCCAAAAATTATCTGCATATGAAGTTAGTGTTTTTTACAGTTATAGTATTTGCATGTACTGGAAATAAACTGCATTGTATGTTCTATAATTACATAGCATACATTGGCTTTTGTGTTAGTGATTTCCTTACTGACTTTATTATAAAATGTTTCCTACTTGCCATGATTTGTGGGATTCTGATATATATTTTTTACCACACAGTGAAACTAAATTGAAGAAGTTAAGTTAGGTTTCAGGGCGGGAAGGACTGGAGGGAGCACCCTACATCTCTCCATTGAATTTTCCCAAAGGAGCATCCCCCTAATTTTGATAGATGTGGCTTGGACTGTTCTAATAACCCCACACTTTTATTGAATAACACAGCCTTCAGAATGGCTTTCTAATTGTGTGGAAGATCATTGAGATGTATAGACTTTGAGTCTGGTTAATTTCGATGTGCGATGCTTTTCTATTTGCATATTTAAAAAATAGCAAAGTTTATAAAATAATGACTCCTCTGTACTCTGAGATGTTTTGAGGACCTGAGAATTTAACTGTCAATTACTGCACCTGAGTTGAAATTGCCCAGATGCGTCACTCCCAGGTGATTTATTTGAGAGTATGTGTACTGGCAGTTCCTGGTAGGTGACCGGCTTATGCTTTTTCCATACATAGCAAGAGTTCTTTACACTTCCGTTTTTGATTCACAGACTCTAATTAAATCTACAGTGTATCAATTTTCAGTATCTGTCCGTTCCTAATTGTTACTGGCAGAGTTTGGAGCCCCGGACCATGAAGCCGGCTAGGGATGAATTCTAGAGCGCACTGGATATTTGAGTGTGTAGAAATTGATCCAAAACCTCAGTCTTATAAAAATCCAGGCTCGGAGATGTCCGAGGCCTTGCTTTAAGACTCTTTGGTATAGAAATTGTGAATTCAGAATTAAAGAAGGGGGATGAAGCAAGACAGGCGTTAGAAAAAGTGCAGGACCAGCTAGCTCCCTCTTTAGGTTAGACAATCCTTTGAAGCTCAACAGTTCTAGAGTTCCTGAGTTTATCAAAAGGGGAAATGTTGGTAGCCCCTGGGCTTATCTGTCACCAGCAAAAGCCCACTTATGCAAAATGATTGAGTTTGTCAGGCACCAAAACCACAGATGAGCTGGGCTCATTCTCTGTTTTATCTAAAGTACAGAGCACAGCACTCTAATCAGTTTCCTAGCCTTCTGACAGCTCATGAAGGTCATGTTCCTATTTCACTTGTTTCTTACCTTCCTCCATCCCATGACCTCTTCCCTTTCTGTCCTCTACTGGCTCAAATCCCACTTCATACTCCACAGTCATAAACTTTTGTCTCCTTTCCTACTATGGACCTCTTCCTCTCCTTTCAACTCTTCACCAGAATCCTTCAGATCTCTCTGATCTACCTCACATTTCTTACTTCCTCCACTCTTCTCTTATATTGCCCACTCACTGTTTTCATCCCCACACCCTCAAGTTTCAGCTTCACAGATACCCCTATATCATTCTCCATTACAGGTATAGCTGCCACACATTTCCACCTCTTACATATATCTTCTGGTCCCTCTTTTCCTTCAATTCTTACTCTTTCCTATTCAGAGTCCCCAAATACCTTCTGAACAATCCCACTCCAATATTCTCTTCCCACTCCTGCACACCTTTTTTTGCAGGTGGTCTCTAAGCCACTCTGTCCCTCTGTTTAGAAGAACTTAGAATCTGGCATCTTGCCTCTGTTGATTTCCTCCTCACAGTTTCCTTTTGGGAGAATGAATCAGTATTTCCCCCCTACCCCAAGTCTATGTTTCCCTTTGCTATATCTTCTTTTCTAAAAGTCATAGCCTAGTGGGGCTGGGACCCTGAATACTAACTGTTTCACACTGTCCTAGGCTAGGTTAGGAACCAAAGGGAGGCCTGTGCTTTAGCTCTCAGCTTTGCAGAATTTCACATTGCTCCTTGTCTTAAATTTTTCCCCAGACTTTTGTAGGTGAGACTCATAGGTAAAGGGACTTTCCTGTAAACTTGTGATGCTCTGATTGTTTCAACTTCAAAATTGCTCACTGTACTAAAGACAATGAAAACAAAACACAGCCAAGTTGAACTTAACCATTTAATAAAATTTTGAGTAAGACCCACAACTCCCATTCTGGAAAAACATTTTGAAGCATTCAACTGCAATGCAAGCAGTATGGAATGATTTTAATTGTGCGTTTAAAGGACACAGGGAAATCCAAAGAACCTAGATGTTTAAGAGGAGAGTGACACTGACTTGACCAGATCTCACTATAAACATTTCTGAAACAAGAGAAGACTTTGAATGTATACATTCATCTTAATGAATGTTTAGTGTATCAAAAAGAAAATAATAAATTTATTTTAAAGATTAGGGCATGTTTTTTGAGACAAGTGACTTCCATTTAAATATTAAAGCAACAGTCACTAGGTTAGTTATTTTGTAACCAAATATACAGATAAAACACTTATAAATACAATTGTTTCCACTGATCACTATTTCAAAACAAGAAAGCACAAAGATTTGTATTGGTCTCTGTTCCAAGTAAAGGAAAAACTAGATGGCTAAAACTTCTCAACATCTAAACTTTGCATGCTATAAAATGCAACTAGCAAAATATGCTGGGCAATAGACATTTGGCAAAATGATATTTAAACATGCTTTTTCAAATCTAGGTGAAGTAGCTATGTAGTACTAGAGATAGACCTCAGGGCTTTGCACATGCTAGAACTGTCATTTTAATAACAAGATTGTATGAGCAGCATATTGATGCAACTAAGTTTTTCTTCATGCCCATTAGGACAGCATGCTTATTTGTGGTGTGAAGAGAGAGAGAGAGAAAAAATGATTGGGTGTGTGGAACTGTTGCTAGGGATCATGGAAAGAGTTTTGTAAGCTCCTACCAACTTTTCAACACTCTCATCTACAAAGACTGGCTAGAAATTTATACCTTGGTCACTGAGCTACAGAAATGTAATTGAACATTTTGACAAATTGACAAAATCAACCTGAAAATACATGTGAACTACTATCAGCCCAGTAAGCAGGGTTTAAAATGAGAAGAAAAGCACAATGCTAGGTAAACATAAACATAAAATAGGGCATTTGTCCTCTAGTAGTATGACTTCTTATATGTTCTTTAATGTTTTAAATGTACTATAGACGCATTATTTTTTTTAAATCTACATTTCTTTGTCTTTTTTCTTTATATATTTGCTTTACAGCTCTATATAAATTGAGAAAATCATTCTCTAAACACTTGGCAGAAGGCTAAATTGCTGTAAGCTTTTAGCTCACCTTCTAGTGCAGAAAGAACAGAAGAAGTTTTATTGGGTCCTCTTTATAGGCAGTTGGAAAAAGAACAGGAAGTAACCATGGTAACCACTATTCAGTCTAGAAAAGGTAATACCATAGGACCTGAAGTTTTTTTTTTTTTTTAACACAAACTAAATATCAAACTGTCTAAAGTACATAAATGTACAATCATTTAGATACACACACTTTCTCACACACAATAAATATGCTATCTTAGGAAATTATCTGAATGTTTCAGTTTATTAAATATATAACATTGTTAATCAATTGTATTATTAATCAATTAACATCTTAATAAATTAATAATACACGAAGTTAATAATTAAATATAAAATAAATATTTTCCATGTTTTGCTTCTTCTTTCTGACTGTATGTCTAAGCATTGTAAATACACACACACACACACACACACACACACACACACACACACATGCGTGTGACTACTGAAGCCAGAAGAGGGCATCAGATTTTCTGAGACTGCCATTACAGACAGTTGTGTACTGCTTTCTGGGTGCTGGGAATTGAACTTGGGTCTTTTGGAAAAGCAACCAGTGCAGAATCATCTTTGTAGCCACAATACATTTTAATAATGACTAGTATATAATTAGTATTGTTCTTAGAAAAAGCCTAGGGTATGTTTTAACTCACAAATGGTGTCAGTACCAATATACTGTGTTGAACAGCACCTGATCATAGTGATAGTGTAAATGGCATTCTCACACTGGTGAAGAAAACTGATCTCATGTCTGTTTCCTTTGTGTCTTTTCTCACACACTATTTAGCCATAGTTAAACTAAAAGCTTAATTCTTAATTTTTTGCTTTGTGGTGTCTAACCACTTTCTCCTTGCCTGGACCCCTGAAGAGTTTGGTAGGCAGCATCATCAACAATATCGTTATTATTAAAAAGTTATTGCATGCTATGAACTGTGAAGGGAGTTGAAGGGGCCCAGTTCATGACGTAGTCTGTAAGATGTTTTCAGATTAAGTAGATGCTCTAGCTCTGAGTCTGCATGCCTCCTCAACTGGGAACCTAATCAGAACCCTGGGTGTCTCCTTGTTAAGTGGATGGTTCCTTTGGCTCCTAGAAGCTGTAAGATACAGGTACTTTGGATCAGGTAGGATGGCTACCAAATGTGTGCTTATGAGTTTGGGATTTTATTGTATAGAGCTGTCAAGTTTGACCTATAGCCTCAACCAATCCTGCATCAAAATTGTTAGACCTTGGTTTCACCACGTTCTGTTTGAAGAGCACCATTTTGTACAATGGCAGTACAACATAACCCAACTTTCCCCTGTGACTTTGTTCTTTAGATTTTTAATAGATCAAAGATGTGGAAGGAGGAAGGAAAATCGAGGGAGAAGGAGGGGGGTTAAGAGGAGGTGTAGGGATTGTTGTCATGTCAAGATGCATCACCCATTTGAGGCCACTAGCCCTATTAGAAGGGAACAGTGCAAGGAAAAGGGCGAGAAACCTGCACTTGGAGGGGCATTGTTTGGGGGATTTGAGCTGGGGCTGGGGCAGCAGCAGCCACAGCCATACAGTACAGTTTCCATAGCAACGCAACCTGCTGCTGCTGCCGCCAAAGTTGAAGGCGCTTGAAAGGGCTTGGAGAGACCAGAATCACAACCTTATTTTGGTTGAACAACGGGGAGAAAATGAGGCTAGGAAAAAAGGAAAGGAGAAAGGGGAGGTGCAAGAGAAGAGGGGAGGAGAGGAGAAATGGAGAAAGGGAGGGAGGGGGAAAGGGGGGAGAGGGAATGAATTTAAATGAATGAGAGGGAGGAGAGAATCTGAGAGGGAGGGCAGGCAAAGACTGAGGGAAACCCCACCCAGGCCTGTGAATGCTGGCATTGTCCTTTTATGAATCTGATTTACCATATCATAACCCCCAGGAAGAAGAAAACATCAATATCCTGAAGTAATGGAGATGTTTCTATGGAAAACCTAGGAATTTTAGTTTATAACAGATTTAGTGTTTAAAAAAAAATTCAAAGAGATCAAAGGCAGAACTCCCTGGAGTTATAGATGGGTCTCTGAATTAAAGATGGGAGACATGTAGACTACAAAGCCCCTCCTTTTTTTTTTTTTCTTTTCCATTTAGATTTCTGTCTTTATTTCAAGGGAGGTTCTAACCTCCTCATATCTGAACTGGATTGTCATTTTGAACAATGTCATGAAGGGAGATGGGGAAACCAGTAGCTTGGCTTTTTCTGCTTCATAGATTTTTCCATCTTTTTCAACATCCTCAATGGAGGTATCAGCCTAACCTGCCTGGGAAGCCACAATCCTAACCTCAAGCCTATAAGGGGTACTTAAACATCTGCTGAAGGCTGAGAAGGAACAAAGTACTACACTGTTTTTTGGCCTCAGCAGCCTAAGCTTGGGACAATATTAGAAGCTCCTTGTGGTAGTTTTAGGATAGGGAGAGATGGCAGCATCTTGGAATTACAAGCCAGCTAGAATGAGGCCATATTGCATGGTTGTTCCTGGGAATTTGGGGCAGCTTCAGAAGTAATCTTTGAAGATGTAGGTCCTAGTAATTTTTCCAAGATGGTCTCAGTGGTAAGAAGGAAATCTAGTTAAATCAGTAGTGTTTGTCAGACAAACCTTTATTTACATATAAAAAACCAAGGAAAATTATTTTTCTAGAAATTCTGGAAAAAAAAGACTAATCTGCTTCCACTTCTACGATTGCTTAATTATTAATTAACTGCTTGATTTGGTTTCTGGTACTATTTTTTAATCTGGGATCTTGAACGTGAGCTTGCCTATCTCTTTATCTCTAGCTCTCAAAGTACTTTTACTATTTACAAACATTTTATTCATCTTTGGAGCTGTGATGGCTAAAGGATTTTTATTCCTTTCAAGTAAATCGAACCGCCAAGGACCTAGACTGTCACGCATCAGTAAACATGGATGAAGGGGGGGAGTCTCAGCTAGGTAGGGCAAACTCTTTCTCTGCCAGTACCAAGAGCATTCTCTTCACTCTCTCTGGAAGTGCTTCTCTGAGAAAGATTGCCTCGAAGCTTGTGAGCCTACTGCAGGGGTGCTTCCCAAACTCGGCTTATATTAGGGAATTAAAACAGAAAGTTTGCAAAACTTTGTCTTTCCTCCACTGGGCAGAAATTGTTTCCGCACATGTATGTGGGGAGCCAGCATTCCACAGTCACGGGCCTTCTTCGCTTTGGTGCTCTCCTTTAGTTCACCAAAGTCCGCAAATGATGCATATTTGGAAAGTAAACGAATTTGTTTGCACCCTCCCTTCCCCAGCCGCCTCCACAAGAACCGACCGGAGCAATATTGTTTCCCAGGGCCAATCAGCCTCTGTATCGACTTGCGTGGGCCCCAGGGTCGATGTTTACTAAGTAAAAGTGTGACGGCCGAAGGGTCTCTTTGTATTAGCTGCAGCTGTCTGGCAGTCCATTGTCCGGCCAGAGATGGACACAGAGACTCCATCACCGGTGCTGGAGACTGTGTATAAATGCATATACACGTGTGCTTCACTCATGGTTGTCCTCAAACCCCGCTCCCCCATTCCTCTTTATGTTTATTTTATCAATGGAGCCCTCCAGATACCGCTAGCTTTCTTTAAGCAGAAAGTGCAGATGCATAAAAAACGTACAGAATCTGGCAAAGGGTGAGAGAGCAACTAAAAAGGAAACCCAAACCCTCCCTTTTGAATGAGAGTTGGGAGAACAGTGCCATTTGAATTTCTGGATTGAGTCATTTTACTTCTAGGTCATCATTATGAATATGGAGGTTCTAAAGTCAGACAGGAGGGGGTACAGAAGGAGCCGCAGTTAGCTTAATTTTATTAGACTGGGATTTTCTCAAAAATGACCTATTAACTGCAGCCTGTATTGCCCAGCTGGGCATAATAGATAGAAAAATTTTGATCGTTTATGTCTGCTTGCCGCTGGCCATTTTCAAAGTGAGGTGAGATGGAGAAAGTGGACGGTTGGTGACCGTAGCCTGAGTAGGATCTCTTACAGTTTTCAGACAAATCCTCAGACAATCAAGTTCTTCAGACTCTGGCTTGTACTCCAGTGAGGTTCTTGGGACATACTTTTGAGAAGTATTGCCAGGTTGCCATTTCCATTTAGTTCTTCCTTTTATTTAGTCTA
Source organism: Sigmodon hispidus (assembly GCA_004025045.1). Lineage (NCBI taxonomy): Eukaryota > Metazoa > Chordata > Mammalia > Rodentia > Cricetidae > Sigmodon > Sigmodon hispidus. The sequence goes on from PVIH01003520.1 coordinate 47,061, forward strand.
TTTATTTCTTCCTTTAGTCCAACAGACCATTTCTGGACCTCAGACAGCTAAACTTAACCACTTAGAGCATAGTTGTGCCCGCTCTGTTGGTACCTTCTAAATGTTTCTTGTCTTGGAAAACATTTTACATGTTTTCTTAGCATTTGTCATGAATCCCCTCATTCTCTATTTCAAGAAAAGAATATTTTGATCAATACTCTGCTAGATAGTAGGGAATAAAAACCATCCTTTTCACTTCAATGGTTGCTCTCTGTTTTGTTTAGTGAGTTCATAGGAAGATGGAGATACTAATCATCCCCCAATTGAAAACACCATCAGAATGTCACTGTTCTTAAAAAGAACCTGCAAGATTCAGAGCTTTTACTTAGGTTCAAGGGCAACATGGGTCACAGCCCCTTACCACTTCTTCAACCTTGCTCAGAAAGTTAGATTGCTTTTAGGTTTGTTCTATTTATGTATGTATGTATGTATGTATGTATGTATGTATGTATGTAACTAACAGAAAAGTAGAAAGCCTAAAATTTTGAACAGCAAAAGATGAAAATTTTTGCCATACTAATGACGAAGATGGCTTTAAGATTTCCAATTCATCCAAGGCAAATTGTCAAGATTTCAGGGCACATAATAGGAAGGATGGCTAAGGTTTGTACATTCTGACAGTCATTCTGTTTACTTTCTCGCCTGCATGCAATTTGCTGAAAAGAAGTGGAGAAGAGGGCTATCAGATGCCTACTGCTGACCAGAAAGTCAATCTTTCTGTTTTAGGCAAAAAGAAAAACTATAGGGATTAAAAAATAAACTCTCAAATGAACCCAGGATCCTCAGGTTTTGAAGAACTAGGGAACAGGTCTGGCAGGCACATTTATCTTGTTAACCAGGAGGAACATCACAGCAAGCATTGGGGGAGGGGCAGATTCTGAGCCACCTATCCCCATAACCTTTTCTAGCACACTTACTGTCAGATTTTTATATTCTTAGTTTGATGAGACACATTTCTCCTCCGGTGATCATTTAAATTCTTCAAATAGTGGGTGCTCTTCTGGCAGAGAATGGGGTCTGGAAACTGAGCAAACATCACAGTCTCCACTTTTTTTGTTCCTCAAGATTGGAAGCCAGCCTACAGCACTAGCAGCCCTCCCCTGAGTTGGAAAGACTGTGGGGAAATATTGGGTAACTTTGTCACATCCTCAACAAATAAGCAGGGTAATTAAAATGACGCAGATGCTGGTGTTGAACTTTGCGGTTTCTATGATCATTAAAGGCAGTGACTTTAAAAAAAAACGTAATTAAGTCTAATGATGGACCTTTTCTTCTTGTGAATAGGCGGTGAGCTAAACCAATTAGACACATTCATCAAATCCTTCACACCAAGTTTCTATAGACATTAGGATATGCTTTTAATGCATTGCAAAAACTCTCGAATTACCATCCAGCAAGACATGTGGGGGAGGTGCCTCTACTCTTTAAAGAAAACATTCTTCCATCTCCAAGAGTCAGCTGTGTGTGTGTGTGTGGGGGGCAGCTTTCTAGGGGTTAAAGGCTTTGTGTAGGGGAGGGGTCCAATATGGGGAGGCTGTGTAGGTCCACCATTTGATTTTCATAATGCGGAATCAATTTCTACCCGGATTAACTTGTTTCCTGAAAAGCTGTTCAAAATTAAGAATTTGTTTTTGGGAAGGAGGAGGGGGCAGGCATCCTCTAAATCTCTTTCCTCAGTCAAAGTTCCCAGGTTTGGATATATTAGCAAGCCCAATTTCTTATGTCTCAGATTATGTTAGGAATAGTTGGAATTTAATAGACAATGGAAATTAAACAGGAAAGCAATATTCTCATGAATTGATTTTCAGAGTATCCAAATGTTTTCAAGAGACACAGATCTCTCTCTCTCTCTCTCTCTCTCTCTCTCTCTCTCTCTCTCTCTCTTTCTCTCTTTATTGTGCCTGTGGAGGTCAGAGGAGGTTGAAGGGAGAGCTGGATATGCAGCTCCCCTCCCCCAAGTACTTCCCACCTTGTCAGGCAACTTCAATATGAAATGATCCACTGTAGACACTTTAGGATTTCCTCCTGTTTGAGCTCAGACTCAGCCTCCCCTGGAGGTGCAGAAGTTGGACTTCTGAGCTTTCCTGTGACCTGGTTGTCTTGGTCTTTCTCTAAGTTAGTAGTTCCATCTGTTGGCTCAGGGCTGGTGTGGCTTCAGTTGTTTGAATAAGAACTTTCTATCCTCAGAGGCAATAAGGATTGGTGAGATTTTAGAGAAGAAACATGCACAGTGTCCCTTATGTCATCAGTCAGCCTTCTTAGCTAGTGAAAAGACATGGAGTATTGCTTCTAGCAAACTCTGACCTGTAATGACCATCACCTAATATAAGCATTTAAATATAATACCATATGTATATATACACACATTGTAGATACATCTATATCACCTAATGTGCATCAACTAATACATATCACTAATACACAATGTTCAATTGTGTATATTCATCTACCACAGGAAGACATGTAATGGGCTACTTGTCTTTATTCTGTGTTATATGTTATATATAAGAATTTCTGTGCACATATGCAATACATATTGCCTTAAATATGTACTATCTGGTGGGTAATATGTAATAAATGGGACACTAGTGTGTTGTGTATGCTTATATATGTATATGTACTTGTATTCAGAATGTTTGCAGCATTGGGCAATGAAGAATGAAATCTTCTGAGCTTTGCTATAAGTGACTGGAGCAAAAATAGGTACTTTCGTTTTGGTAGTGCAGTTCTGCTGTGTGTTCTTGGGCTTGCTGCACTATTTCTACTATCTACATATAAATAAAAAAGTTATGAAAACAGGAAAACAAAATGCTCACAGTGACCATAGTGCCTACTGTGTGCTTTTGCTTCAATCTTAGTTTCTTCTGTTTTTAGTTAGCTTCAGTGATCAGAAAAGGAACTTTTCTTTGCCTGCAGACTTTTTTAGAAACAAGTTTCTAGTTTGTGAGTGTCTAACACACAGAATAAGGAAAGCTGAGCAAAAAGTGATGCTCAGGCTTTGTTGCTGGCAGAGGTAAAAATGACAGTTGAAAAGGGGAAATAAATCTCAGATCCAGTATGTGAACTCTTGCACATGGGAGCACAGGCGTGGGAGTACAGCTCAAGGTGGATTCTTTCCTTGTCTCTGGCTCTCCCACCTCGCCCTTGCCAGTCAACAGTCTTTGAGCCCCAAGGGAGAAGAAAGTTAGAAAGCAAAGTTTTTTTTTTTTTGTTTTTTGTTTTGTTTTTTTTTTTTTAATTCTTCGTGCAGTCTGCAAATTCTGTAATCTTTTTTAAGTTCATCCTGGAGGTCTTCACCAAGCAAATCTCCAATATAAACAATTACCTTTCCGCTCAAAGTCACGCCTTTAAAGGGAACACCGTTGACCTAATTACTCCTGAATTATGCAAAGATCTCTGCGGAGGATGGAACTTTGGACAAATAATTGTGGCATTGTGCGCAGCCGACCGCTCGCTCTCCCTGCCTTTTCATCGCAGTGTGCTCTGAAGGCAGCCCTCAGACACCTGAAAACTGCCGCCGTCGGGGGCAGAGTCAGAGACTCCTGCCCAATTAACCTACTTTTCCACCCGGTGGTAAGATTTAAAAAAAAAAAAAAAGGTTGGGTAAGGCAAAAGAGGGACGTGCAGGAATTTTTTTTTCACCCCCCCACCTCCTGGGATTCCAAGCTCACTTCCTTTGCCAAATTTTGTAGTTGCGATTCTTCGAAAGTCTGCACATCACATCAGAAGAGCACTCAAGAAATCCAAGGACTTGTTTTGTAAAGTCTCTGGGGCATGGGAGTAACCCTGAGGGAGCTTTTGGAAGAGACACAAGGTCCTGGGATTCCATCCATCCCACTGTTTCAATGATTCTTTGACCAGTTTCATCAAGCAGGTTTTCAAAGTTTGAGAATAAAAGAAAAACATGAATATCCTCATGATTCCTAGATGCAGATAAGATAAAAGTAATAAATGAGAATATGGTGAAATATATTTCAGATGAAATTTTGTAAGTATCAAAAATCAAGGATTTAGTCACAGAGAGTCAGTCCTCTTCAGAGCGACCATTGTAAATACAGGCTGCCCAGCATTGATAGTTGTTCATGCTGTTCAGAGATTTTTCGTTCCAGACTAATGTATTCATTTTCATTTACTTGAATTTGATGAGGGCTGAAATTGTATTTTCAGAATCAGCTGTCATATTTTCACATCTCATCTCCAAACATAATTAATTACTATTAATTATATTAACTACTATTAATTCTTAAAAACTCAAGAATTCATGACATTTCTAAAAAAAACCAAAACTCAGAAAACAAAAACCAAAAGCCAACAGAGTCTTGTCTCATGAAGGCTCTGAAATATTTTCTTGTATAGACAAAGCCTCTAACATATTAACTTTATAAAACTAATCTTGGAAACTATTGCATGCTGTTTGAAATTTACAGATGTTGAAGGCTGAATGAATTTAGCATTAGGACAGAAGATTAAGGCTCCTACAAGACTTTTAGAAATATCAGCTTTAAAGACATAGAGTACAAAGTATGTGTGGGGGCTTTAGGGAGATGGGGAGAGGACTTGGGGGAGAAGAGGTAACCAACACAAAGTATGTATGAAAATGTCATAATGTTGAAAGTCACTCCTTTATATGCTAATTAAAAACAAATTAAATAAAAAACAAATATTAAAATACGGATGTGTCAGCATTCAATTAGCTAATCCCCTCCAGCTTTAAAAACTCCACAGGATACTGGCTAAAGGTGGACACAAATGTTCCTCCAGAGAATTGATGTACTTTTATTGATGAAGCTCAAGGCAACCAGTGTTTGTAAAGCAGGGGTGAAAATGGAATTGAAGGGCCAACTGAGGTAAAGCTTCTTTTCTTTTGCTTTTTTTTTGGTTTGTTTGTTTTTTTGAGACAGGGTTTCTCTGTGTAACATTCCTGGTTGTCCTGGAACTCAATTTGCAGATCAGGCTGGCCTCAAACTCTAGGAGATCCATCTGCCTCTGCCTCCTAAGTGCTGGGACTAAGAGTGTGCACTACCACTGCCTGGCCCAGGAAGTAAAGCTTCTAAAGTGAACTATGAGAAGCAAGTCATGAATTGTGCTCTTTAAATACATGTATTTAAATATATTTAATAAATTTATTTATTTTATTTTATATGTATGTATTTTGTCTTCATACATGCAAACACACCATGTACAAGCCTATTTCAAGCACATGTATATGTACCATGTGCGTGTCTTTCCAAACACTGGTTGCCTTGAGCTCTATAAATAAATGCACATCAATCTTGTGAAAAAACATGCCTTCAGAAGTCAGAAGGGGCACTGGACCCCTTGGAACTGGAGTGATAGATGATTGTGAGCCACACAAGTGGGTGCTGGGAACATATCCTAGAATCTCTAATCCATTTCTCCAGCCCCTGTGCATTCTTTCTTAAGGAAGCATATTCATCCACATACAAATGTTTCAGTGAAAGCAGCTAAATCAAAATGTCTTGAGTAACGGTAATGAATTCCACAACTAAGTGCTCTCTTCCCATCTATGTGTGCTCAAATAATGCCCTGTGCATGTATACATATACACAAAAAGAATTATGTCTTCAATAATATCAATAATTAAAACAAGTAATCAAATCAGAGGATGGAGACAGTCAAAGTAGATCTACTATGTTAAATTAGAGATGAGAGCCATATAGAAGTTTTAGATGAGACTGTGAATTCAGAATGTGTTAATTTGCTGGGTGGTGGTAAATGCCTTTAATCCCAGCACTTGGGAGACAGAAGCAGGTGGATCTCAGTAAATTTGAGTTCAGCCTGTTCTACACAGTGAGTTCTACACAGCCAGAGCTACATAGTTAGACCTTGTCTGGAAAAACAAAAACAATACCAAAATCAAAACTAAACAACAAAAAAGAAAGTGTTAATTTATAACATTTCACTGAAGTGATGACACAGACAGCTTCAGTCTCCCCTGACAAGACTTATAAAATGAGCAAAGTGGGCCCAAGGCCCTATAATATGTGCATTATGTGAATTAAAATAAAAAATATTCTAATTTTATATTTAATAAAGATGTAGACTTATTAGGCTCTAAAGGAGCTGTTTATTATGTCTATAAACAAAATATTTGCTTCTATTGCTCATCAGTCTTCCCTAAACTCTTTGGTATTTTCTTATTTAACTCAAATGCTTCCAAAATTTTAAGACAAAATCTTTGAACTGAAATTTTTTATAAGCCTCAAAGCTTTTAACTTCTACATTCTAGTCATCACATCATAATTAAGACATATTTGTTTAGAACAAATACCCTAATTTCTAGCATTGCATATTTTGAATAGTTTCTTCTGTTGGCATTAGTTAGACCTACAGTTATCTTTTAGTTTGACAGCAATTTGCAACTCTTTAAAAAGTACATTTATAGCAGAGTTTTCTGGCTAAAGCTTATTTTTATTCTAATGTTAGTTGTTATATTCAATTTCCCTGGATACAATTTATTTATATAGCCTCTAAAATTTTGTTCATGTCTGCTGCATGATAAGTCTGCTGCATGGTGTTATATAGTCTTGGCTCTTTACCCCTAGTTATTATTATATGTATTCTCAAATTAAATAATTTTTGATTATTAGAGGTTACTTCCAAGCAATTCTAAATGAGAATGATTTCTCTTTACTTGGGGGAAGGGACCTTGATTAAGGATGTACAGGGATAGAAAATGTGTCTTCTTTACTTATAATAAAAAAAAAATAGATTGTAGTGGCTCATTTCGCTTTTTGTTTAGGCTCAGATATCTTTACCATCTGAATGATGAATTCAAGTCAAGTACAGCCACTGGAATAAAAAAACATTACAGAAAATAAAATTTGCTATTTATTCATGGATTTTTATTATGTTCAGTTAGATTATAAAAGTGCACATAATTGCTTAATTAGTGGGATGAGAAAACACTTTGGGTAGGCTTTGGTGTTTTGGTATGATGTGGATAAAAATGAGAGTTAGTTAATTACAATTTCTTTCCCAAAGGAAAAATGTATTTGTTGTAATCTGGTATTTTAAATAACAACAAATTATGTATTAGAAATATGAGCGTGTTACTTCAATAAAATAATGTAGAGAAGTATCTTACATCATAAAATATAACTATGAATTAAATTAAAGCAATCACTCAAATGGTCAACATGTTTTTTATAGTATTAATATTGTATGTGCCTTTAAGACAAGATCAGACAAATTCAGGGTGGTATGGCCATAGTACATGTATATTTAAGTAAAACTCTACAAATATTCAGACATTCAGAGGTCAAAACATATATAATGTTCTTCATTTGTACAAAATAAATCGTAACTATCTATATTGAGATAATCTTTAAAAATGAGTTGTTTACCCAAAGTAACAAGTTTTCTAATATTTAGAGTTTATACAATATGTCACCTCTCTAATCACAGTTTGAATTTTTTAGTTTTTTTATTTATTTAAAAGTTTTTTTTTAATTTTTCATACCAATCACAGTTCCTTTTGCCTCCCCTCCTCCTACTAGCCCCCAGGTTCTCCCCACGCTACCCCTCATTCACTTCTCAAATAGGGTAAGGACTCCCATAGGGAGTCAATATAATATGCATATCAAGTTGAGGCAGGACTAAACCCATTCACCATATGAAGGCTGAACAAGGTATCCCTCTATAGGGAATGCTGGGCTGGAGAAATGGCTAAGCCTGTAAAGGCTAGGCTCACAACCAAAAATGTAAGAATTTCAATTTTTTATATTTTCCAACTTTATTCTACTTTTTTCAGAGCTGTGGATTGATGCCAGGACCACGTACATGCTAAGCACTTACTCCACCTCTGAGCTCCACCTTTTACACTCTTTTACTCTTATTAGCTAAAATTGTCTAAAAGAAGTTAAATATTTACAAAATCACATGTCACCATAGTTATATTTATTTAAAAACCGTGATACATTTTATATGGCAGCTCCAGGGACTACTTTTTATGTGTGAATTCCTTGGGATAGGTATGCATTATTCATTCCAAATCACCTCTTTCTTTATAGCACCATTCTAACAATTTTCTTCCTTTGATAAAGTCAGTTAATCTCTTAAATATCATACTTGTTGTGTACAGTTGTAAAATAAAAATAGAAACTTTCAAGAGAGGTTTATTTATATGGGACACAGCAATGTCTACCACACTGGGAATATTATATTTTGGAAGTAGTGCTGACACTCAAGAACATGTGCCAATCTGCTCTGAAATGCTCTGTTGCAAGCCAAGCCCAGACAGACTCATGGGAGTAGAAAGCTTTTCATCAGCTGCCTAGTCGCTCCTTTGGTGGAGCCTTTATCGTTATTTGAATCAGGATAAATCTGAGAGTCAAACATCTTTTTAGCCTTGAAAGAACACTTGGTTTCTTTGGGTCTAACAGAACAAGTATCTTCTCAAATTTCTGTTATGTCAAGAGGTTAAAATAAAATGATGAGTTTATGTTATGATAAGTTAAAATTATTTCATACACATGTAATTAAAGCAATACTATTTATAGTCATGGAAAAGACACAAAAAATTTAAAAAATTACATTTATTTATTTCTGTGTAAATGGGTGCACATAGGCCATGGTGCTTGTAGAGGTCAGAGGACAATTTTATGCAGAGGGTTCCCTTGTCCCATGTGGGTGCTGGGGATTGAAATCAGCTTATCAAACTTAGTAGAATGTACCTTTATCAACTGGGACATTGACAAATCCCCACTTTGTTTCCAGATAAGATTTCTCTGGCTGTCCTGGAACTAGCTCTGTAGACCAGGATGGCCTTGAACTCACAGAGATCCACCTACCTTTGCCTCTAGAGTGCTGGCATTAAAGGCATATAACACCATTGTCCAATAAAGCCTACTTTTAATTTTATTCATTTTATTCTATTGAGATATTTGTTTAGAGAAACTTCATAAATTTAACATTGCCTAATAAATTAGTGGGCTTTAAAAATATTACATGTATTAGTAGGTCTTGGTGGTGAACACCTTTAATTACAGCCCTCAGGAAGCAAAGGAAGATAGTTGTTAATGAGTTATAAGCCAGGGTGGTTCCTGGCCAAACAGAGCTACATAGTGAGACCTTGTTTCAAAACACACACACACACACACACACACACACACACACACACACACACACACACACAAGCAAACTAACAATAAAAATATTACAGGGGCTGGAGAGATGGTTCTTGGGTTAATAGTACTGGCTGCTCTTTCTGAGAATTTGGGCTCAATCCCCAGCCCTCACATGGTGGTTCACAACTATCTATAATTTCAGTTCCAGGGGATCTGACGCCCTCTTCTGGCCTTCATTGACACAGGTACTAAGGTGGAACATAGATACACATGCAGGCGAAATCCCATCCATATAATTTAAAAGTACAAAGTAAAGCATGACGCTCTCTCTCTCTCTTCCTTTCTCTCTTCCTCCCTCCCTCACCCTTCCTTGCCCCCTCTGTCTCATGTGTTTCTGTATAGGCGTGAATATGGTCATGGTACATATATGCATGAAAGCCAGAGGACATTATGCTCTTCTACTATGCAAATTTTAAAGGCAAAATCCAAGTTATCAGGCCTGCAGCAATTGGTTCCACCTGCCATGCCATCCTGCTGGTCCTGAATTTGTGGGGCTTTGAATGGACTATTCACATTTTGGGACATATTGGATGAAATGTAAGAATTAAAGGCTAACTAATACCTTTAGTCTCTACACTTAGGAGGTTTAGGCAGTAATATCATGCATTTAAGACCAGTCTAAGCTACTCAGTGAAGCCCTATTTCAAAAACCTAACAACAAGCCAACATTTAGATGACTTTTAGAACCATTAGAATACTTTGGAAGTAGCATAGCATAGTGGAGACATGTCTTTGGTGGAGAGCTAAATGCTACTCTCATCAGACTCTGTGTCTTAACAGGTGAAGAAATGGAAGTTTACACATGTAAATTGACCTCTAGTTTCTTTGGCTGGTCTCCATTTAGCATTTCTGTGTGGGGATAGGCACATAATACTGATAGTGTACTCCCTGGAAGGGAAAGATGCCTCCTCCCCCAGTATTGTTGAACTTGCCTTCAAATCAAAAGGTTTTGACTTGAAGCAATGAAAGTAGAGTCCTTACTGTAGATTATGCTTCATAATAAGATAAAAACAAATCAATTACCAGAAATCTACTTCTCTTGGAAATGCTGAAAAATGGTGTAATATGTATGAATGATATAGGAAGGCAGTATTTCAGTGGACTTTTCTTTGACAGAGAAAATTTAAGTGTAGTATGGGGCCCTTTAGGATGTGGATCTGAGGGTTGAGAGTCACATGCTCTTTCAACTGAGGGTTAAGTAAGTGTCATGACATAGAAACCTACTTGAAAGGAGACATCACATGAACTAAGGTTTAGGGTTATCCAGATGGCTCTGTGGGTACAAAAAAAAAGGGCTTGCTGCACTGGAAGCCTGATAAGTTGAATTAGATCCAGGTATCCTATGGTAAGAAAGGACAGACATCCAAAGGTTGTTCTTTGATCTGCAAAAGTCAGGTTTGCTTATGTGTATTAACACACACACACACACACACACACACACACACACACACACATATATATATACTTTAGCATTGTATAATATTAAAAAAATTAAAAACAAAAGAGTTTGTAAATAAAAGTGTGACATAAAGTTGGGTGGGCAGGAAAGAGAAGGCAGATCTGGGAAGAGTTGGGGGAGAGGAGTGGATATGATCAAAACTTCTTATATGAAATTCTCAAAGAACTAAAGAATTGCATTTTAATTGCAGAAATGAAATTTATATAGGTCTATGTTGATTTGAAGAGAAGCCACTTTTAACAGACTTAAGATCTTTGATTTTATTTTTCTTTTTGCACTGCATGCCAGAAACTAGTATGTGGATAATGTTTACGACAAGAAATGAAAAATGTGTTTTAAATTAAAAATTAAATTAAGTAAAAATAACAAAGGAAAGCAAAAATAAATCAATAGGACACTGATTTGTGCCTCTCTCTCTCTCTCTCTCTCTCTCTCTCTCTCTCTCTCTCTCTCTCTCTCTGTGTATGTGTGTTTTACAAAGTTAGCAGATCTTAAATCAGCACTGAGCACTTTGTGAGATATAATTTACTTAGTAAACTTATGAAACAATTTAATTTAATTTTTCCTTTTATGTCATTTGGGGAGTAAAATATTATTTATTGACCTAAAATACAGTATTGATAGATGTATTTTATTTAACTTATTTTAGTTGCAAATAATAAAATTCACAATATTCTTTTTCAAATGACTTTAAAAATTTAAATTCCTCCTTAAGTTTTTTTTCCCTTTTTTTTTAAACTTTATTTATTTATTAATTTATTTGCCTTGGTGTTTGCCTGGAACTGGAACTACAGACAGTTGTTAGCTGCCATGTGGGTGCTGGGAATCGAACCCGGGTCCTCTGGAAGAGCAACCGGTGCTCTTAACCGCTGAGCCATCTCTCCAGCCCCTTCCCTTTTTTTTATTATGAATAAAGAAGTCACATTTTCTATCCTTGTATATCCTTAATCAAGGTCTCTTTCCCCTCCCACCATATCAGGTAATTCTTTCTTCTCTGCATCTCCCCATACCCCCCATGGGCAGGTGATCCCATTTATTTTTCCTTTGAGACAGGGTCCAGCAGTGTAGCCCAGGTTAGCCTTGAACTTCTGTTTTTATCTTCTTGCATTAGGCTTCCGAAAGCAATATTTAAAGCATGTGCATCTATGCCTGGTTCTCAATTAGCATGATTTAAATTGAAAAACTAATTTCCACAAATTATGTTAGTCTCCTGAAAAAATTTTGTGGGCAAATACTATTTGATCAACTTGTGGGTACATAAAAAGCTTTTTAGAAAAAAATATTAATTTAAAAATAATTTATTATTCAATTTTTTATTATTTTAAATTTTGTGTATATGTGTGTCTGCATATGGATATGTGCATATAAATAAAGTGTCCATGGAGGCCAGAGATTTAGGATCTTCTGGGATCTGGAGTTCAAGATGGTTGTGAGCTGCCCCCACATGGGTCTAGTAAATGAACTAGGGTTTTCTTGAAGAGCATCAAGTGTTCTTAGCCAACTAGACATCTCTTCAGCTTCTCACTTCTAGTTCTAAATGTAAAAGAAATTGTAATAACTTTGGAGATATGATTCTTTAACGGAAATGAATAGTCAATGATAACTTCTAGTCATTTGATGACATTGGGCTCATATAATCTATAGTTCTTGAGCTGAAAATGTAAAAGGCTAATTGGTAGGGTGCCAACATTCCATACCTTTCCTGTTAGTGTGGAGATGGCCATGACCTTCTTAGTACTGTCCATTACTGGTGATATATACAGTGATACCTCTTTCTGGGGCTTATCTTATCTTCGAGAATTCAGGACTTTACTTGCCTTGCTTTGGTGCTCCTAGACTGTCAGTTTATGTTATCATATATTTTTTGTTTTCTGGTGGGAGGACAGTGATACTATATTAATACAAATATTTTTAAAAAAACTGATGCTGGGGATTAAAGCTAGAATCTTGTCAATGCTAAGATTATATTCTGCTGCTAAGTCATTACCCAAATCCTGCAAATATCTAATTGATGTTATGAAAATTCTGTACTCTAGATGTTTAAATGTCCTCTTATACTCTCTGTTTTGTTACAGGAAAAATGTATTCCTAACTTCTCCCAGCATATATTAATTGGGATTTTTTTTCCCTTCTGCTGAGTAATACAAAATTAAGTGGAAGTCATACAGTCATGAAAGGTATCACTTACACAAAATGCTAACAAAAAAACAAAGGAGGATTTTGTAGTTTTAGTGTAAAAGAAAAAATCAACCTGATTTTGATTTTGAATCATCAGGAGGGAACAGATTATTGCATTTTCCATATAAGCAATGACCCACTCAGAAGGTTGGGTCAATATTTATTTATACAATACTTTAGAAATTATGGCTAAAAATTATAGTAAATTGGATCATAGTTCACTAAAATCACTGAAGTATCAGATATTTTGATGTCTACAAAAAGTTGAACTAATTAATATTTGACTATATCACAAATTAAAAAAATTACCTATCCTTATGTAGAAATAACAATACAAGGCCAGGCTTGTCACATATATCTCACTCAGGGGGCAGAGGCAGGTGTATCTTTGTGACTTCAGTGCCAAGCTTGGTCTGCACAGAGAGTTCTAGGACAGCCAGGACTCTGTAGAGAGACCCTGTGTCACAAAACTAAACAACAAAAAACTAGAAATTTGGATAAAATAAGAGTGAAATTCATCTTGATATTCTATTTATTATTATTATTAACTTTACATTGTTGTTATACTATTTGGAGAAGGTGAAAGCAGCATCTTTCAGGAAAAGCAAAATGTTAATTTAGTAGTCTAGGAGGCAAGAATTGGGTGAGCAATTGTATGATGGACATACTTGCCCCAGGCTTTCAGAGACAGTGTTTTAAGGAGTCAATCTGGATGCTTTTGCATAAGTTGCAGGAATGGGCAGAACATTCTAAAGCAAGAACTTTTCCAAACAAAGGCATGGCCGCTCCCCTAAACATATTGAAGACTGAGTAACGTTTTGTCATTAATTGCAGGTTTGATGTAAGCTTTAGATGGAATGAAGTAGTTAGTCTAAAGAGCAATTAACTCATGCATTCAGGTAAAATGTTCTCTTGAGTTTTGAACCAGTCTTTTTTTTCTCTCTATCACAAGAGTGGCTCTTAGAAGCAGAATATTTGTCCAGTCAGCTTCATATATGTCCCTTCCTCCTACTGAGACACATATTTTATTTTTGACTGATTATCTTTCTATAGTGTCTACACTGACAGCTTTTCTTTTATATCTTCTCAGATTGCCTTTGATGACTCAGATTTCTCTCTTAGCCTTTATATCTAATTTCCTAGTCAGATTGAAATTTTTTTTTAGACACATGGCTTGTCAAACTGCACTGTCCTCAAATGTTCCAGGAGGTTCTCCTGTTCTCTGCCATCTTCATGTTTCCATTGTCCTTCCCTGTACATTATTCCCATTATTTCTGTTTTTTAGAATGAGATCACATACTCTAGCCTCTGAGACTTATAATCAATTATTCATCTTATACTCTGCCTTATTTCAGCAAAATAGCCAACATATTCTTTTTAATTTTTTTATTAGTATTATATTCTTTTAATTCATTATTTATTATTTATTTCCATTTTTATTTATAAAATACAGTCTTTTGTATCCATGTATCCCCTTATTCCCCCTTCTTTCCCCCTCTCAACCCTTCCCAGTCAGCCTTCAGCCTCCATCCTTCCCATTCCTCTAACCCCTCCCCAGAAAGGGCAAGAAGTCCCAAGGTGGACTAGTTCAGCATCCACTTCAGGCAGGTTGGATTTTCTCATCCTAATATCAAGACTAGGTTAGGTGTTCCTCTGGAGAAAATTGGCTCGGAAGTGCCAGTCCATGCACAGAAACACAGTCTGATTTCTTCCCTTGAGGCTTTACATACTGCCCATGTCAGTGGACAGTTGCCTATCCTTGGAGGGCCTACCTCCTTTTCCTGATGGTTTCCAAGGGCTGGTCTTGATTAAGTGAGCTTCCCAGAGCTCCAGCCAGCCATCACCGTGGGACATTTCCTCATAAGTCCTATCCCCTTGCTCATATAGACTCTTCTCCCCTGCTCTCAGCTGGACCAGGACCTCATCAGCCCAGTGCTTAGCCAAATATCCCTGCCTCTACTTCTATTCATTGTTGTATGTAAGTTCTGTGATGGCACTAAGGGTGTTTGTTTATTTTATTATAGGGGAAGTCCTGTCTAGGCAACACCTTCACTATTGGTTGCAGACCTAGCCAGGGACATTGTGTGAGTTCTTGAATGTTTCCCTAGCACTTGGTCTTTTTCCAACCCCACATTGGCTTCCTCTATTAAGATCTCCATCTCTTTTTTTTTTCTCTCCCTCCCTGTTGTTCCTCTTATTCAATCATCTCCTTTTCTCATGATTTGTTCCCACCGCTTCTTGGTTGCAACCTCTTATGCTCCCAATTAGCTAAGGAGATCTTCTCTATGAGAATCCATGGATGTCTTTCTTAAGTTCCTTCTGGTTCCAAGTTGTTCAGGGATTGTGGTTTGCAGCTTAGGAATTCTTTGCTTTTTGTCTAAAGTCCACTAATGAGTGAATACATCCCATGATTATATTTCTGGGTCTGTGATACCTCACTTAGGAGGATATTCTCCAAATCCATCCATTTGCCTACAAATCTTAGGATGTCTTTTATTTCCTTCTGCTGAGTAGCACTCCATTGTGTAGATGTACCACAGTTTGTTAATCCATTCTTCATTTGAAGAGCTTCTAGGTTGTTTGCAGGTTCTTGCTATTATGAATAATGCTGCTATGAACATAGTTGAGCTATGTTTTTGGGGTGTGAAAGTGTATCTGTTGGGTATATGCCCAATAGTAGTATTGCTGGATCCTTGGGGAGATTGATTCCAGTTTTCTGAAAAGCCACCATACTGTATTCCTGAGTGCCTGTACAAGTTTACACTCCCATTACCAATGAAGGAGTGTTTCCCTTGCTCCACAGCCTCTCCAGCATAGGCTATCCTCTGTGTTTTTGATCTTAGCCATTCTGACATGTGTAAGATAGTATCTGAAAGTTGTTTTGATTTGCATTGTTCTGATAGCTAAAGATGTTGAGCAGTTTTTCAAATGCCTTTTAGCCATATGTAATTCTGCTGAAAATTCCCTTTTTAGTTCTGAACCTCATTTTTTTTTAGTTGGGTTACTGATGGTTTTGCGCTCTAGTTTCTTAAGTTCTCTATATATTTTAGTGATCAGTCCTCTGTCACTTGTAGGGTTTGTGAAAATCTTTTCCCATTCTGTAGGCTGTTGTTTTGTCCTATTGAGTGTGTCCTTGGCTTTATAGAAGCTTCTCAGTTTCAGGAGGTCCCACTTATTGATTGTTGTTCTTAGTGTCTGTGCTACTGGTGTTATATTTAGAAGAGGTTCTTTTGTTGAGCAGAATTATTTTGGCAATCCTGGCTTTCCTGTTTTTCCAAATGAAATTGAATATTATTCTTTCAAAGTCTGTAAAGATTGTGTTGGGATTTTGATGGGGATTGCATTGAATCTGTAGATTGCTTTTGGTAAAATTACCATTTCATTATGTTGATCCTACCTATTCAGGAGCATGGAAGATCTTTCCATTTTCTGATATCTTCTTCAATTTATTTATTTTTGGCAAACATATCTGTTACTTCTTTGGTTATAGTTATGCTGAGATATTTAATGCTATTTGCAGTTAGTTTCACTTCTTTTTTTTTTTTTTCCAATTTGTATCCCCTTAATCTACTTTTGTTCTCTTATTGCTTTAGCTAATACTTTGAGAACTATATTGAATAGACAAGGGGAGAAGGGGCAGCCTTGTCTTGTTCCTTATTTTAGGTGGATTGCTTTGAGTTTTTCTCCATTTAGCTTGATGTTGGCCATCGGCTTGTTGTAAATTACCTTTATTATATCTAGGTATTTTTTTCCTGTATTTCTGATCTCTCCAGGACTTTTATCATAAAGGAGTGTTGGATTTTGTCAAAGGCTTTATCAACATCTAAAGATATGATCATGTGGTTTTTTTTTTCCATTCTGTTTGTTTATATGATAGTTGACATTTACAGTTTTTCATATGTTGAACCAACCCTGCATCTCTGGGATGAAGCCTACTTGATCATGGTGGATGACTTTTTTTTATATGTCCAACATATTTTTAAGTATCTCAGTTTAAGCTTGCTCTTGGCTTTTCTTTCTCTCTCTTTTTCTTTCTTTTTGTATCTGGAAAATCACAACAGTCTTCTTTAACCATCGAAGTAGTTGACCTTGGCATTAAAGTAACCTATCTATCGAGTTGCTATGCTTTCCATATTAACTAGAAGTGGGGCAACCTTGTTGCAGTAAGTTTTTCCTGGCCCGTTTGGGGTCTGGGAGGTTTGTGACCTGGCACGCACAGCGGCGGTTGGAACTTGGTTCGTGGCGGCTTTTGTCCCCCAAAGAAATGAATCACATGCTTATATCCTTTACACTGTTTGGCCAATGTCTTAAGCACATTACTAGCTAGCTCTTTCATCTTAATTTAGCCAATTTCTATTAATCTTTCCACCATGTGGCCCACAGCCCATGGCTCACCTGGATTCCTACATGCTGCTTCTCCAGTGGACAGATGGAGAGTGTCTGACTCCACCCTTTCCTACCCGCCTGTCCTCTGATTCTCCACCCACTTCTATGGTGCTGTACATAGGCCAAATCAGTTACTTTATTTACAG
Organism: Sigmodon hispidus; assembly: GCA_004025045.1. Classification (NCBI taxonomy): domain Eukaryota; kingdom Metazoa; phylum Chordata; class Mammalia; order Rodentia; family Cricetidae; genus Sigmodon; species Sigmodon hispidus. The sequence goes on from PVIH01003520.1 coordinate 64,418, forward strand.
CATGCAGAACATTCCACCACACAACCTACATAGAATAAGTACATTTACCTCTTACAACTGCCTTATTATAGAGTTCTGCTCATTAATTTTAGAAAATGAAACTCAATAAGTTAAAGAAACTTCTTTTAGAACATCCTGTATAGTGATTTTACAGTTTCTCATCCAGAAACATTTTTTTTCTGAGTGTGAGAAAAGAGGTGCTGAAAATAATTATACCCAGACAACAAATATAAAAAGGGACTTACACAGACAAACCAGGGTACATTCATTCTGTAACTAAATTACTCAAATTTCCACCCTAGATTGGTCTGGTACGATGTTTATTATGATCTAGATACCATGTTCATCAATGGCCACAAGAGAACTAATATTGTAAGCACACAAGATAGGAATAAGAGAAACTGATTGTCTGATGGAAGTATTAATCCATTCTACCTCTTTTCATCATAACTAAATAAATGATTAGCATCTCTTTTATTTAAGCCTATTTGTTGAGGATGAACATATTTTGATATAAGGAATGACAGTATGTTACATAAGCAAGGGCAAAAAAAATGACATTTGCTAGGAAAAAGGGAGTCCAGGACCCTGACAAATCATTTGGAACTATTTGCCCAATATTGTATGTGATGTGTATGTTGCATAGAAAAGGTGATAAATTTAACTATTGATAAATTTCTAGATCAAGTAACATTTAAATAGATATTCAAGCACTGAGTGGAATTCATCACATAAGCTTCCACTCTGCCAGTATTTGTGCATTCATACATTTTCCTTCTTAAGAACTTCTGCAATGTTTGCAATATGTTAGGTAACTACTACTAGCCTGGGTTTCTGTGGTTATAATATTTCAGTAATTTCATTTTTCAAAGTTTTACATTTATTTGATTTATTTTTTTATATCTGATAGTTTGTCTAAGTTTTATTCCAGGCTTGCTGCAAATTATTGTATTTCATTTTTACCTTTTCTTTGTGAAATTTCTGACTTCTTAGTGTGGTTTCTTTCTTTTTTTCCCCTGGTGGTGTTAGGGATTGGATCTTTCTCCTTTTGTAAGTTAAGCAAACTCCCTAACAATCACAGAACTGTACTCCAGCCCTCCTGTTGACTTTTTGATTGGGATGAAATGGAAGAAAGAAGGAACCTGCCTGCATTTATAAACAACTTGTTAAAAAATAAAATGAAACAAACTGACTAACTTAGAATTATAGGAGCAATGGCAACTGTAGGAATACCACCTGTTTAATGTGAATAATTCCTCAGAAAGTTTAAATAGTCTTTTATCTAAGACTTAAGTGTCTCCAGATGAAGCAATCCTATGAGCATGTTCATTCTTAGCAAGTGTTTTATATCTCCCAGATTTATGAGATGGTAAGTCCAAGGATTTCACACACTTATAAACAACAAAACTGACTGAATTCAGCACAGGTTTCAGCAAAATCTTCTGTTTGATTGGACAACTGATGTATTTGCAAAATTAAGGTTGAATGATTTTTCCCCTAGTATATTTGCTAGGTTTTGCTACATTAAGCACAGTCTATCTTCTGCTTTGTTTTCAGGAGTTTTTCTCTGGGTGTATTTTTTTCTGCTGTCCATGACTTTCTGATTTGAGAGGGAATATCTTAGTTTTTTGCTTTGCTCATCCATTTCAGTTCTTTGATTATTCCTAATATTATCCTTTGATCTAGGTGACTTGGAACATGTCTCTTAACTTTTTTATGTTTCAGCTTTATGATCAGTTGCAAACCTAGAAAGACAAAGTTGGAGATTATGTGGTATGTTTTCTCAGCAAGCAGCTTCAGGAAGGTGTCAGGTCTTTGAAGATGATGGAGTGAACATGTCCACCAACACCACTTCACTTTCCAAGCTTTTCTGAAGCTTTTTGATCAAAAGGAGAGGATTCAGCAGAGGCCCTTTGTGGCCCATCATTTGATAAAGATGTTCACTTTATACCAGTTTGAATAACATCTTTAATGGAAAAACTAAGTATGAAATAATTAGCTAAAGCATTGTGTGTGTGTGTGTGCGTACATGCATACATGCTTTGTGGTGATGGTTTCGGTTTTTTAGGATGGAGCCCATAAGCTGTTGGAGTGCCCAGGGTCCTTCCTGTTTATATCACTGATGTGTTGCTGTGTCCTTCTGCTGCTCAGTTCTCACTGTAAGAATAAGTTCCTATAGCTTGTAGCCATTGGAGAGGGAGGAGATGGTAATAAAATCAGAACAGCAGTGTATGATTAGCAGATACACAAAGGTAGATACATGCAAAGAAAGGAGAGGTAGTGCCCTAAAGTCTGATTTCAGAGAAATAAAGAATTTTCACATTGCAAAACAAAACCATGAGTGCTTTCATGCTAATAGTAAACTTGAAATCTATAGTTAAGACAGGGGCATAAAATAATTTGGGTTCTTTGTTTTATTATTACTGTTCTGTTATAGTTTCTGACTCAGTCTTTCTACATAGTCCTGGATGTCTTGGAACTCACTTTGTAGATCAGGCTGGCCTGTGTGACTCAGAGATTTGCGTGCCTTTACCTGCCTCCACCACCTGAATATCAGGATTAAAGGCCTGTGCCAGCACACCCAGCTGGTCCTTTGTTTTAAAGAATAAAAATGTGCATAGAAATAGGTAAACGTTTCTAACTCAGTGATTTGCTAGGCTTTTTTTTTTTGGGTCTCTTTTTATGCTTTAACTATGACTACGCATATACATGTACAAGTTACATGCCTGTCTGTGTGCTTCAGTTGTTCTTATAGTAGAATATAGGGTATAAAAATACGTATCTTAGGAGGTCTTTGTGAGATTGTGACTATATTTGGAATTTATTTAAAGAGAACATGACAGCAAGCACTCACAGTTAGCTTCTTTTAGTAATAATAGTCACATCACCATAATTTTGAGGTTTTTAAAGAAATGATTTTGGAAGCAATCTGGGCAACTGTGAATTCTCACTTCTACCTTTACCACATGTGACTCTTTGAATAAGTTCTTCAGTCTAGAAATCTTTTTAAAAAAATTATATGTAAAGTGGGAAGAATAAAAGAGAACACTGTAAACATCAAGTGAAGAGATAAGGTTCCTTACTGTGCCTGCTTGTGACTTCACCGTCTTACTGTATGCCTAACTCACACTGACTTGGATTCTGTTTTATATGCATCAAACTCTAACATTTTAGATACTTTGCCCTTGAGTTTCCTTCCTCTGCTAATCCTTTCCTGAATACCCGTTCCTCATCTTCCCTAGTCACATGAACTTTTTTTTTTTTAAGGTTCTTAGATTTTATATGTATGAGTATTTTGCCTGCACATACCTTTGTGTACCTACATATGTGCCTGGAACCTGAAGATGTCAGAAGAAGGCACTGAATCTTCTTGGAAATGGAGCTACAGATGGTTGTGTGGATCGTGTGGGAACTGAACCCATGTCCTCTGCAAGAAATAGTGCTCCTAATAGTGGAACCATTTCTCCAGCCCCCACTCATGTGAATTTTTAAACTAATTTTCTGTCTCAATTTTGCCACATAACTTCTTAATGATGATTTTATTTTTTAAGTATCTGCTATGTCCCATCTCTTAAAGAATATAGATTATGTATCTTGTTTGATTCTGTACCCTGGGTTTAGATTAGCGTCCAGAAGATAGCAGGCAATGAGGGATAGTTTTCAAATGAGAGGGTACAATGATAAGGATATCTAAAGTGACCTGCAGGTGAAGGCTACTTCTACTCTTTACATTCAGTCTAAATTAGGACAACTCTAAATGTAGTGTATGTGGAGGACTTTATAAAATTGGGTGAAGCAGAATACTTGGAAAATAAAAGAATTATTTATGCTAGGATAGTAGTCAAACAAGGTAAACATCATGTCTACATTCTCTGTATTAGAAGCACAGAAGAGAATGAACCAGTAAATGTGAGTTCCTGGGCTTTGTGCCAGATCCACAGCATCAGGATTTTTGTTAAAGGGACCCCAGCATCTGTAAGGGAGCACAGGAGTGATCCTGTAACATGCCAAACATGCCAGAGTTTGAGAACTATGGGACTGAAGATTAGAACATTCTCCTTTGGGGGTGCTTTGTCCCCAACTTGGGAGATTTCCCTAAAGCTGTTAAAGACTTATTAACACTGATGTGTGGGAGCCAAGCATTCATTAGCACTTACATAGGAACCTCTGCCTGTTCTTCAGAATTAATTTCTTGGCAAACAGTGAGAGTCTTCATGAAGCACTTTCTCAGAATGAAGACAGATTTGAGGTAATATACTGCAGGTTGTAGAAAGTGAATACATCAGTAATGATAAAGAGTGAGCCTGGAGAGGAGATTTAGTAGGTCCCACAAAAAGATACACACTTGTGAATTGTAAGATTATGAATTAAGACTTATATTTGAAGCAAATAATATGATTCTCCTTTCTTTTTTTTTATTTCAAAGAACATTCTTAATTCCATGTGTTTGGTTTGAAGGTTGACTGACACCTATAAAACAGGAAAATTTTGTCAAGTATGTCTCTGTGTTGGTAGAATGATAGTTCTGATTATAGGTAATTGTAGCAGAGTAAATTAAACAAAACCCTTACAACTTTGTACCTAATCACATCTATAAAATTATCTTCCTCATCTATGTTTTTTTCTTTTTTCTGGTTTTTAAATTGATGTTTTATTTTTAAAAAAGATTTATTTATTTATTATGTTTACAGTTGGCAGAAAACGGAACCAGATATTATTCTAAATGGTTGTGATCTACCATGTGGTTGCTGGGATTTGAACTCAGGACCTCTGGAAGAACAGTCAGTGCTCTTAACTTTTGAGCCATCTCTCCAGCCCCCTATGTCTTTTTTCTAAGTGAGAGTGAACTACTTAATTTTCCTTTTTGTGTTTGATCCATACCATCATTATACTAGTTTTATGCCCCTATCTCTTCCCAAGATTTCTATTCATTCTTCTTCTTCTTGTAAAAGCTTGATGCAGAAATATAATTTATAAATATATATCATCTCAATTTAAAGCCTCCAGAGGGTAACATAGGCTTGGCTTTTCATAACCTCAATAGCAATTCTGCATTTAAATGGCAATTTTTGTTAGGTAGTTTATTAATATTTTACATAGAACATTGAGAAATAGAGAGAATATTTTATTTAATTGATGCACTTAATTGTTTCTTTTCTTGCTTGAAATGGAATCCAGGGCCTCAGCTCATGCTAGGCAAGTATTCTACTGAGATGTCACTTTTATTTAGAGATATGTCTAAAAGACACACATATTCACATATCTCAACTTATTATCAATTTTCATGAAGTTAAGAAGAAATTGATATAAACCTTGTGAGATATGCAGTTGAAATAATGTGAAGATTGACAATCTATCAATAGACATATTAAAAATGCAAACATAACTTTTCTTCACTGATTATCACTCTGTTATAACTATAGAAATGGGTGCTCATGTCAAAAATCTTAATTTTGAGGAATGAGGTAAGAATTTATAACTGTAACTACTCCCAATGATGGGGATGCTGCTGTTTGTGGAATGCTTGTAGACTAGCTATTTATAATTATTCATGTATCAGTTTTGTCATAAAATGTTAGATAGACAATTGAAAAGGAAAACAGTTCAAGCAGTGGAACTTGACTACATGTAGCTTTAAACCTTTTTTCTTTGTTGTTGGCATAGGTCCAGGTATTCTACAGTGGGCTAAGTGTGCTGAGTAGTGACTATCAATTTCTTTCTCAGTTATTCCAATAAGTGCAGTTTTGTGCACCATCAGAGTAACTTCTATGTATTCACAGCACCTAACAATGCTCATTCAAAACAGATTCCAGTGTCCTTAAGCTTGCCAAGAAAGATTATTCTCTAAAATCTCTAGTGTCACTAAGGCATCCTAATCATTTCTAATATTAGCTGAGTATTTAGACTATTACATGGTACAGTACATAGCTTCCTGCTTCTCAGGGCTCCTTTCACTCAAATAAGCAGGTGTTGACAATCCATTATATTGTTGCATTTGTCAAAAAAAAACTTTTTGCAGAAAGAAAATAAACTACTCTTTCTCAGTGAAATATTAGTCCCCTCATAGTGGGCATGCGTACTGAGAATCAATATTTTCAATCTAATAACAGCTGCAGTCCTGAGAGGCAAACTATTGTCAAGACACTGGGTGTTCAAGAAAAGTTCTTTGTTTTGCTTCCTTTTCTTTCCTTTTCCTTCCTCCTTCTCTCTTTCTTCCTCCTCCTCCTCCTCCTTCTTTGTAACATGGCTGTGTCCTTTTCTTTGCACCCTCACATTATAGACAACTGACTGCCTTCAGGTGTTTTAGTTTTTAGAGCTTTGCCAAAAACAAAAAAAAAAAAACAAAACAAAACAAAAAAAAACCTTATGTGCTTGAAACTACTGTGGAATAGAAACTCAGCTTTTATCTTTTTGGTAGCAATGGCAGAAAAATATAAATGATTTGTGTAATTTTATTGAGCAACTTTTTTCTTTTGGTAATAGTTGTTATAATTGTAAACATTTCTTTGCATGTTTTTTTTTCTTGAAGTGAGTCTATAATTTAACTTTTAATATGGTATTAAACTATATATCCACAATTTTTAATTTGTGGTTTAAGTCGCCATGAACTTTTCTTCAAGAATAGGATGTTGAATTTTGGGATTTTGTCCTGATTTCAAGTTAGATAAAGAACCTTATTTGAAATGAATATTTCAATGATTCATACTTTCAAGTCCATGTGAAAATCCGATATTAAAGATAATATTTCCACATTTATTGACCATGCAAAAGAAACATTTATTTCTCCTGTGAATGCACTGATAATTTTACTCTTCTAAAGGAATTACAGAGGAGAGTATTTGTGATTCTAAAAGCACTGCTCAATTTATTTTTTTGACTCAGGAGAAAAAATGGAAAACAAAAATCATGTTAAAAAGTACCACACCTTGGATCCCACTACCCCTAGAGGAACACCTGACTCAGTCTTGATGCTGGGGGGGGGGGAAGAAAACTGGATTTGCCAGGAGTGGAGGCTGAACTAAGCAATATTGGGACCTTGGTACCTTGGGACCGCCTGCCCATGGCGGGGATGGGAAGATGTGGAGAAGAGAGAATAACCTGATGTGGTGGGAGGGGGAAGGGACCTTGAACAAGGATATATAAGGATAAAAAATGTGACTTCTTTATTCATAATAATAAAAAAAAGAAAAAGAAAAAACAGTACCACATCTAGATACTTCTTTTATTCCAAAATTAATCTTAAAAAACAGAATAAAGAAACAATTGTGAATTCAAAAATTGACTTCTTGAGAATTCAGAATTCTTAGGGTTGTAGTGTAGTTCAAAGGGTATGTGCTTAACTTGTGTGAGATTCTAGGTTCTAGCTTCAATATCAAAGCAATAACAAACAACAACTACACTCAACCCCAGATTTCCCAAATCAAAGGAACTTAAAATTCTCAAATTAGAATTTTGTATGCTTTTTAAAAGTTAAGTGGTATGAATCTTGGCCCTTTTGTCTTTAAAAATGAATGTATTTCAGATCATTTGTTTTATTACTTAAACATGTACTTTAAATGTAAGTTAAGTAATTTCTATACTTATATTATTTTTTTCTGGATAGTCAAAAAGTAAATTTAGATCAATATATCTGACTATTAAACTTTCCTAAAAATAGTTCAGTAATAACTCAGAAAATAATGAAATATACACTTATCATTTTGTATATCTGTATAAAATACCCCAAATCACAATAATCTAAGAAAATATTATCAACACATTAGATACTTAATAGATTAGAAAAATAGTGTAAAATAACACTATAGAAAAATACTTAGAATATAATGATGAACAATTTAAACAAAAACATTAACTATAATGTTCATTACAGGGAAAACAATATTATAACAGGTTAATTTTGGCCCTTTACTGGAAAAAATGTTAGAGAAAACTAAAATATCAAGAGCATATCTAATTAAAAAATTAAAATTCATCTACAAAAATTGGAAGAATGAGTACAGAGTTACAATCATCTAGTGAAAGCTTTAACGAGGACTCCATGGGGGGTAGTCTGCAAATATGAATTTGAACAATATTAAACTTGTATCTGTGTTCATGTCTATCAACTTGCTTTTCCTAAAAATAAGGATTTTTTTTGTCATTTGTGTGGTAAGCTTTCTTTTTTGTCTTTATTATTTGGTGATTTTACATCATGCACCGCACCCCATCAAACTCATCAGTCCTCTCAGATTCATACCCACTCTTATGATCTCCCCATTTACAAAAACACCCCTATTTGTATATAAGTAATACTTTAATTGTATCTTATGGAATAATCAGGTAAAATTGGAATGGATTTTTAAGTTATCTAGCTTCTGTTGAGAGGGCACACTAGATAGCTTTGTAGGTCCAGCTGCTCTACCTTTTACTGAACACAACTACATGTATATTTTTTACTAGCAAGAAAAGCTGACATCCCTCCTATGTAAAGTTATAGAACATAGAGCAGTGTGAAAGACTTTCACAAGAGGAGAGAGGCATGCAGATCT
>PVIH01003520.1:73045-159172 GCA_004025045.1 Sigmodon hispidus
GAGAGAGAGAGAGAGAGAGAGAGAGAGAGAGAGAGAGAGAGAGAGAGAGAGAGAGAGAGAGAGAGAGAGAGAGAGAGAGAGAGAGAGAGAGAGAGATCCTTAGGGTGTAGAAAAGAAGAAGGGATTGACAAAGAGAAATCTGAAGAAATAAAAAAAGACAAGGTGGATATGTTGGAAGGAAATTGCTCAAAGAAGTTTCATCTCAAGATAACAACCTCACCACAATGTTGCATGTATTTTATACTTAATTGGAGTAGCCATAACCGCCCTGTAATGCTTTATCTTATAACTCATGCCAAATACTCCAAGATTCATCTGAGGATAAGGAGAAGGAATGAAACTCTTGATGGGCACTGTGAAGTACCAAGAGTCTTGGCATTGTTTGAAATGGTTCACCTCACCCTGTGCCTCTGAGAGAAGTTAGCAAAGTGAATGATGTCATCACTGTCTGCATATCCGTCTAGTGACCAGTGTTCTGTTAAGCTCCAGCTGTATTGAGCTATTTGGATATGACAAAGTCCTTATTAAGGTTCTTAAACTTGTAATTAAAAAGGGATTGTCTAGAGAATGCTCTAATAGCTCTGCGGAATAACTCCTAAGGACATTAACTAAATATGAAATCAAACATCACAATTAATTATTACTGTACCAGGGCATCCCTTTCTCTGGCCACATTACCAGTTCTCCAGTGGGGAACTAGCAACTGCTTTCTATCGATGGCTAAGTTGTTGCTTTCTGCTGTCTCTTTTAATCAACAATCCCGTATCCTGTCTGTCTGTTTGACTCTTGCTTGTTCTCCTGTGGGTTCTTAGACTGGGTTTTATAGATCCCCTCTTTTACATTAAAGTTGATGTTTGAAGCTTTGTGGCTCTCAGTGTGAATTTTTAATGTTGGTTTTCTCTTCATCTCTTTCTTGAAAAGAGTTTTCCTCTATAAGAAAATATATATCTCTGCCACATGCCTTTAATCCTAACATTTGGGAGACAGAAGCAGGCAAATCTCTGAGTTTGAGACCAGCCTGGTCTATGAAGTTAGATCCAGAACAGGCTCCAAAGCTACACAGATAAGCCCTGTCTCCAAAAACCAAGAACCAAAACTAAAAATCAAAAAAGAAAAGAAAATGTATCTTACATTTTATACCCATTTGTCTCCTTGAATCTGTGTAGCTCTACAGTTGCTTGACCAAACTTCTCACTGCTCCAACATTTCACTTGAGTTTTTCTCATATCCCTTCCTCATCTGTGGTACTGCCTGTGACTGGGGCGGGAACTTCACATCATGAATATCTGTGCTTGTTTCACTTTAAGAAGAATTTTCTGAGGCCATCTGACTAGCTAGGAAACTACCTGTCCTGCTCTGTGATTTTGCTTGTCACTTTTCAGTAACTTTTCTCTCGTGGCAAGATCCTTCTTCCCTTAAGGATTGCCTGCAGGGCTCTTTGGGAGGATTCATTGCCTCTATGACTCAGAAGCCAAATTAAAACTGTCTTGATGGCACTTCTACATAATTATTGTGTGATTTATGCCAATACACCTAGTTTTTCTGTACTTGACTGTCTTTGTCTGTTTTAGGAATAACTATCCATCGATTGCACCTAGGTGTAAAGAGTTGTGGGATGATGATGAGGATGAAGTCTGTTAATGTTTTATTGACAGCATTATTTTTGACACTTAGCAAGCATCATGGAGGGCTTGCTAGTTTTCCTATTTTTCTCAAGTAGATTTATGAGAACAAAGTGTGTATGGTGAATGTGTATATGTGCATGTGTGTGTGTGTGTGTGTGTGTGTGTCTGTGTGATGTGTATATACATGTGTATATATGTACACATTTGTATGTATGGTGTATCTGTATATGTGTGTGTTCATGTGTGTATGTGTGTGTGTGGTGTGTCTGCTTGTTTAGCTGTAGGGCTGGAGGAAGATTTTTATTTTGTAACCACCATGATCATAATATATTCCTTACATCCTGTTGTAAAAATTTAACTGTACAGGAATATATTTCAATGCCATGGTAGGCTGAGAAATAAATTTCACCTGAAAAATGATTGAAATTCAGAAATTTTGTGGTATAAATTTACAATTTATTTAGAATAGTATAATATACTTCTTTCAAGGATGTGGGAAAATGTATCACCTTGATTGCTACATTACTTGGGTGGCAAAGACTTTGCAAATGGCATATATTAAATCACAAATAGGAGTCCTGACAGCTGTGTTCAGTGTTGGCAGTGCATATCTTTTACTTAAAAAAGTATAATTTTAATTCTGTAATGATCAAGTGTATTTATCTTTTTCTAATCTACATAGTTATATCTAAAAAACACAAGAAAGAAAAATGTTGAAAGTTATTAACTAATAAGTTTTCTAATTTATAAATTAGACTTTTTAGTTTTAGAATTTGAAATACTTAAAGTAAATTACAAGTTTGATGCTTTGCTTACAATATAGCTTCTTCAGTTTATTAAACAACCAACAGATTTCTTCCAAAACATGCATATAATTGGTTACCAGAATGGTGGGAAAAAAGCAAAAGCCTAGTTTGTTGTGACTTTGGGAAAAGCATTTTTGTTTTGAGAGTATAAACTCTAAGAACCCTGTGTTGTTATACTTGATGAATGTGCTTTTCTGCCAGGCACTTTTGGCACACTCATGCATTTGTAACCTGTTAGAGTGGTGTAGACATGTTTTAGATGATAGATTTCTAAATACAAACTGTAAGTTCTATAATTCTAGTCTTTAAATGCTGTAAGATATTGTAAATGATAAAAGAGTAGTCGATACACACCCAATACATATTTCCTCACAGAGTTTACAATATCTGATTTGGTGATATTTCTATAGTTTATTAAGAGATGGATAATCAGTAAATTACAAGAATATTTGACGATTCATGAAATCAAAAATACAGCTATGTGTAAATGTCATTGAAGTCACTGCATTTCCACTAAAGAAGCTGAGGTTATTCTTACATCACAACGTCTGATTTACTTTCAGGCACTATAACAAATGGTACCCTTAACATCTTCCTTCCTTTCTATGACTTTCTTTTTTTCTCTTTTTCTGCAATAAAAATATTAATCTACAAGACTTAAAGTATCTCAGAATTTTAGTCTTTTAAAACACTAATAGAGCTACTGTGTGACAAATTAGAAAAATTTTTTTATAATGTATGTCTAATTGTGTGCCAAATAAATATATCTCTATAGAATATACCACTCCAGTAGTGACTTTTTTTAGTGAACATGATTTTTACCTTGGTAAAAAAGAGTATAAAGAGTATAGCATTTTGTGATTCTATATTATAAGTATTATGCAAATAACAATAAAATTATACATAATGTTTCAAATTAAAGCTATACAAAACTTTCAAAGTAATAAAGCAATTTCTACAATCGGAGACCACTAAAGTAATTTTCTTGGAACCAGCTTATGTATCAAAGGGCTAATTATGAAGTAATTAATCTGTAATATCTTGCTATCTAATTAATGTAGAGATAGTTTTCCTATGGCTTGTAGTTTTAATTTTGCTCAGTAAAATGAAAACAGATTGTGGTCTCCTGAAAGCATCTCTATGCAGGTGAGAATCTGTGTGAAAGGGCCAAGACCGTCCCATGCCTTTTCTTCTGATGATCACATAGAAAAGAGTCCAGATATGCCAACACAGTTAAGTTGGACTGTAGAAAAGAAGTCATTAATTTGTCTAAAGGTGCAGCATTGATTAATTGTTCCTTTATTTTGCAACTAATATTTGCAGAATTTGAAATTGTGTACACTTGACATTGAGACATAAATTAGAAAAAAGTAAGCAATCTTTTAACCAAACATAATCTTAAATTATAATAAAACTTGGAGAACCAAAGATTTATGAGCTAAGATCACACATATGTTCATCTTTTACATATTTTTAAAACTATTGAGTACATAGCTGTTAAATAATGCACACATACTGTTGATTTTACCTGAGAAGACAAGAATATTATTAAAGAATAATGTTTATCAACATGAAATTCACATCATCATTTATTTTCTTTTATTCTTATAGCTTTTTGTTATTACTGGTCAATTATAATTAAATTTTCATAATATTTTTTTCTATCAGATGAGCTACATTTTTCATTTTTTTTACTGTAAATATGTATTCTATAGGAGAATGCTGCCAATTTTGTCTTCACTGAATATAGAATTTGTTGGTATTAAGCTGTTTTTGGTTTGCAGATGGAAGGGTGTGTCATGAGGCCACATCAAAGACTGCGTGGGGCTGTCATTAAGGACATAAAAGAGTTCCCTCTTTTGGCCTTTAACTTTTATGGCAGGTGCTACATAGACTTCAGGTCACTTCGGAAGCCAGGAGATGACTCCATCTACACTCATTTGTCCTTGGTGCCTTTCATCTGTTTGGGAAGGTAGGCATCCTGGGTGAGAAAGGGGTTTTCAGTGATTTGAACACTGGACATCAAGCCTCTCTGATTTCAGTTGCTCTCAGCATGGAGGCTGAAGTCATGGCCTCAATTGTTGGACACATCTGGTGAACAGAACAATGATCCTTGTGATAATGTCATCAAGTGCCTGGTAGGCATAGATCCATGAACCTCATTATTTTTTGTGAACAGCAAAATGGTGCTAAGAATTTTTTATTTTTATTTACTTAAAATGGTATTAAGTAGAAAAATTAAGAATCTATACTGAAGTGAAAGAGAACATGAGAAAAGAAGGAAATATTTTATATTTCACTACATCCTTTGCATTTTTTTCTGCTCTCTAAAGTTTTCATTTAGGATGGACTCAGCAGATTTTTTTATATAAAGTTTTAATTTTTTACATATCAACCACAGATGCCTGTCTCATCTGTTCCCCTCTACTTCACTCCCATCCCCTCCTACAAGAAGGTAAAACCTCCCATGGAGAGTTAGAAAAGTCTGGTACATTGAATTGAGGCAGGTCCAAGTCCCTCCCCTCTGCATCAAGGCTGTGCAAGATGTCCCACCATGGGGAATGGGCTCCAAAAAGCCAGCTGCATGAACCTCTTTTTTAGTTCTTCTTAGGAGACAAGCAGGCAGTTTTAGTATACTTAGGTAATTCAGGATAACTTAGGACAAAGATTATTTTGGAATTCTATAGCAGTTTTCTATTTGCTCAGCATGGGATGGACACACATCTACAGAACAGATATTTAAACAACTAACATGATAAATTCATTTTTTCTATAAAGCTCATCATTATCATATCATTAATAAGATTATAAACCTATGCAGAGAATAATATCTTTGCGATCAAAATAAGGAGCAGTGATGGCTAATTTAGTTGATTAGAGAAACACATGCATTGCATAAGAAAGGGAAGGCAGTTCATTACATTCTTTTCTTTATACTTTATTTTCTAGTTACATTGGTACCATCATAGGCTTTATATTGTCACGAGCCTAACACATATCGTGGTTAGTTGTCTCTATTATATTAGGACCAAACAAAATCTGCATAAGAGCTAACAAATTGTCATGAGCTCTGGAGGTTTTACTTTTTTGTCTAATGAATTAATATACTAAAGGATACAGTAAAGACATTTTGTGCTGCTTTGATCATTCACTTACATGTCATTAAGAAGTCTTAAGAATTTTATTATGGAAGGGCTCTCTTTACAAATTAGACCAAAGAACACGTTTCACATGGAAGATCAGCATATATATTGTATTTTATTTCAGATGCACATGACACAACCTTAATATTAGAGCCAGATGATTAAAAGAACATTACCTGAGCCATGAGAGTCACTGAATGAGCTATGCTAAATTGGTTGTTTTCTGTTTTGTGATTAATTGTGCTTCTAAACCATATTTTAGTGTGCTTTGTTTTTCTGTCCCCAGTCATCCCATATTATTAAAGAGAAATTCTGCATATCTCTCCTGGAGTCCAATTAAGGATTTGCATCATGACTAGATTTTTCACTTTAATTACTGTATATAAAGTAGGTTTTGACTTATTTCCATATTTATCAAACTATGCAGAAGAAGCAAAATTCATCAAATAAACAGATATCTGTGGCTATAATTGCAGCCTGCATCGAGCATGTAGGAAGAAAATATGAGGGTCCAAATTTCATTATGTAGAACAGAATAAACATCTGAATAATTAAACTGTGTGTAAATCATAGTCTTGGCATAGTAAAAAGAAGCAACATCTTCACTTGATCCAAAAATATTTTAAATACATTTCTAAAAATGCATCTTGTACAGTAAACAAAAATAAATTGAAAAAAACTTACATCTTATCAGATCAAAATAAAATATTGCATAATATGCATTCAAATATTTAAAAATTATCATCAATGATAATGATGAGTTTGAATTTCTAAAAGGCTTTTTATCTTGCTAATAAACAGAATGTAACTGAAAAGATATTAGTATTGGCAAATTATTTATACAATTTCCCTTGTTTATTCTAGAAGTAAATGATATTGGGGAAGTGACCCATCAGTTTCTAGGACTAATATATTTTCTGTCTGATTTTTATAATTTATGAATTTATTTATTGAGACAGAATATCACTCTATTGCCCAGGGCTCCCCTAAGTTCTGATTTCAAGCAGTCTTCCTGCCTCAGCTTCCTGTCCTGTAGTTCAAGTTACTATACCCCACACAGTATTTATAACTTAAAGCCACAAATATACATCCTCCTTAGAAATACTTAGATAACTCTTAAGCTATGTGTTTGAGTTCTAAAAAATTTGCAAGCAATACTTATAAGAGACATTTTTAAATTTGTTATAATTAATGATATGAAGTATATAAATATTACAATTAAGTTATTAGCAAATGATAAAAAGTAGAAAATCTGGATGGGTGAAAGTTTCATTCTAAGCATTATTATTTAACTTTTCAGATATTCAGTAAAAAGTTTCAGATGATTTTTTTCTTGGTTATATTGTTTCTAGTGTCACAAGTAAATGGGTCTATTAATTTAAAATAATTCCAAAGTACAATTTAGTTTAATAATTTACACAGTCAATGTCCTGACAAGTGAAATTTAATTACAGTTACTATGAAGTTTCTAGGACTTTGGATTAATTTGTCTCACAGGTCCTGCTATGATTGCAGCTGGTTATTGTTAGATGCTAAGGACAGATAAAGTGATAAACCTGTATGAGTTCCTTCCGCGCTAGCATTTATTATATTCTAGTTTCTATGTGCTTTCAAAAGTGAGGATATCTAGAAAATAGAATGTTTAATGTTGTCTAAAATAATTCATTTTTGTTAAAACATTAATTTTTAAAAATCAAACCTTCAAATATGTTGCAAGTTACAGGGATATAGCCTTTCACAGTAAAGTATAGCTAAGCTTTGGTATTATAGTCCACCTGAAACACTTGGAGTGTTTCAATATGCACAATCTAGGGACACTTACTGAGTAACTCTGTATGATGTACAGTGTGTCCTTAGCCTAATTTTGGGAGCTGAATACCTTCTATTCAATGTCTTTTTAAGTCAGGAGACTTTTCTGGACCATCTTTACATTCAAATTTAGAAAAGTTTTGGATAATAAAACACTAGACTATAAGAAAACAATAAAGGAAATACGTCAAACTGAATAGAATAGAATAAGTTACATAGCGATCTCTTTGTCAGAATTAACTAGGTGTTGGTTTAAAGGAGTATTTTAATAACTCATTCTATGGATGAAGTCATTTATTTATTTTAGTTTAATGAATTTAGCTAATGAACTAATTAAGTTTTTATGAGACAAGGTCTTTTATGTAGTACAGGCCAGTCTGAGACTCATCTCCCTGCCTACTCTCTCACGTGCTGGGGTGACAGACATGTACCACATAGCCCGATGCAGATGATATATATAACAGTGTCACACACTACATATCATGTAAGCAAAATAGAAACATTTCAAAGTATACATCTACTACTAAGTGGAAATAGTGATAAAATGTTAAAGCTATAATTATAAGGGCAGAATATTTAAATTCCTTCAGTACAAATTATATTCTAAATAATTACATTGCTAATACACGTTTTCTTAGACAGATTTTCATTTTATAGTTGAAGTTAATTTTTAGTGGGATGAATTTTATATGAGGAAACTATAATTGACACTTGTACTTTGTTGATAATTCTGAAATGTTTCCTTATTTCATATGTTGATTTGACTATAATAACAATACAGAGCACTAATAGTTTTTGGATAAAGACTTGTTTTAATTTGTAAAATGAATGTACTTTGTGTAATACCCAGGATGAAATAATTAAGTATTAGATATTCACTTTTTGGGTAGTAGAATATTTTACCTGTCATTTGTAAAGTTGTCTATCTATCTATCTATCTATCTATCTATCTATCTATCATCTATCCATCCTTCCATCCATCCATCTATCTATTAGTTTTTTTGAGATAGGGTTTCTCTATGTGAAGCTGTTTATTGAAGAACCATTTACTGGCACCTACAACTCTTAGCTCAGAATATTGTATTTCATTTTGTTTATTTATTCCTTCTATAGTCAAATCATAGCTTCTTCTATGAAAAAACAGTTTATTCAATTAGGAGATCGTGGGCTGCATTGTAGATGTAGAATATGAGTGAGGAAGGCTGTGGAGCTTTCATTATAAGCAACAACCCTTTGTCATAGCAAACCTGGGACACTGCTTATTATAAAATATAAAGGATGTGACATGAATAATTTTAGAATAATAAAATATGCAATATGTCCTCTGGACTCCACATATGTGCATAGCATGCATAACCCCAAATAAATAAATGGAAAATGTTCTTAAAATTCTATATATCCAATTGATTTCACATAGTGCTTTCTACAAACTTTGTTGAACACTTAGGTGGAGCCAAATTCTGATTGTGATATTTGAATGAGTGCATTTTCAAGGTAAAGTTTATTTGATTTTTGGTTATTTATGATAAATTGAGGATAAACCATTGAAGATACAGATAAAACTCACTTTTTAGCCAATAATACAACATCTTTACTTAGTAAAGAGGTAGAAAGTTGAAAGGACATGTTTTCAGTTTTATGTTATTCACAGTACGATGTCCATATTGTTATATACTCTCATGGTTAATTTTTATTTGTAGAAGCAATCAAATCAACAAAATAGTATGCTTTATTTTGTCACATTTTTCAAATTTCTCTGTACAGACACTAACTACTACTATGGTCAATTTTAAAGTTAAAGTTTGGACTAGTACATCAGCATGTGATATTTCTGCTCAGTGATATGAAAGGTATAAGTAACCAATAATAATAGCAATAATGCAATAATACAACAATAAGACAATAATGCATTGTGATAAATTAAAAATGGTGATACATGCCTGAAACTCAAGTATTAACAATGTAGAGCCAAGAATATAAGAAGCTCAAGGTGGCCATTGACTACACCGTGAGTGCCAGGCCAGATTTGATGACATAAGACCCCATCTAAAGATAAAAGCCAACAAAAACAAAATGAAACAAAACACCTATGAAAAACCCCAAATACCTGCAATATCATCAACAACAAATGACAAAATATTTTTAATAATTTGTCACTGGTGCTGGTGAGATGGTCCAATGGGTAAAATAACCTACTTCCTAGTTTGGAACTTGGCTTCAATCTCTTAGACCAACATGGTAGAAAGAGAAAATTGGTCCTTATAAATTGTCCTCTTATCTCCAAAGAGTGTATGGCATGTTAATGCCCACAAGTGCACATGCATGTGTATGCATACTCAAATTAACAAAGATAATAGAAATAACCCATTACCATATACTTAAGATAATTTACTCAGATAATTTAAAATATATTTAACAAAACTTAATTTTTGAAGAGATTATTCTATTTTACAACTGGTTCACACAATTACTGAGAATTCAATCATTTAAATATATTCAAATATGATCAGAAAATTAGAATTCTCAAGAGAATAGACAGACACATAGATAGGTTATATTTTAGTAAACTACACTCAATTTGCACACATAGGAATGTAGCTTGTCATGTATATGTATGTAATAATATCTAACTAAAGACAATAAGGCACTTATCCAATGTCCTCCAGGCATGTAGCTTTGCAAATGTTAATGGCTGTGAGAAATGTTGAAGTATGCATTTTAAAATTCTCAGACAGTCATCATCTATTTGTGTAAAAATAAGGCAAGGCAGCAATTGCTACAAAAGAGAAGAAAGATTTGAAGTATATAGATTGTTGGGGAAGCACATACTTACATGTGTGAACCCCTGAATCCCATTCCAAACATCATAAAAAAGCTGAATGAAATATTAAAATCAGAGAGAGCTTGATGACTCCACCATGACTGAAAACTTCTGTTTTTCATGGAGACCTGTTGTCTCCATGTTCAGAAGGGAAGCTAGAGAGGAGCTACACATGGAGACCTGTTAGGCAAGGTAGAACAAAATCCTCTGGCCAAGTAGATGCATAAAATTCAAAGAAATTAACTAGTTATATTTTTGTAAGTACCAGTGTAATACAAACCATGTGTAGCACATTAGAATTTGGAGTATATACTCACAAGATCCTTAGTTCTATCTTTTAGACCACTTTCTGTGGTCTTATCCTCTAGCAGATCTATTTTTGTCAAGCTTCTTCTTTCCTGGCATGTTTTGTTCTTCAGTTTCTCTTGTGAGAACATGTCCCTTTCGGGACCATTGCGTGTTGTAGAATATTTCCGGACCCAGTTAGGCTAGAAGTTTGGACTTTGCCTGTGGCAGCTTTTTCCCCCCAAAGAAATGAATCACACACTTGCATTAATTTCATACTGTTTGGCCTATGTCTCAAGCACATTATTAGCTAGCTCTTTCATCTTAATTCAACTCATTCTATCTGCCACGTGGCCCGGCCCATGGCTCACTTGGATTCCTTACATGGCTCTTTTTCAGGGGTTGGATGGAGACTGACCAACTCTGCCCTCCTTCTACCTGTCTCTCCTCTGATGTTCCACTCACTTCTACGGTGCTCCACATAGGCCAAAACAGTTGCTTTATTTACAGCATACGGAGAACATTTCCACCACAATTGTGCATCATCTGGTTCTGGTGAGCAACAAATAGATTATACTCTGCAGATTAACTAGTTTCTGCATCCACCTCTTCTCCAACAAATTTTCTTTGGTGTTGTAGAAAATGTTCAGAAGGGAAGCTAGAGAGGAGCTACACTTTTGTCTCAAAGTGAAAGTGAGCTTATGCTCATCTCACAGAACATAAATAAGTTTAGAACAAGCGTCATGTCATCTAAAAACTAAATTGACATTTCATGTAAAAGGTAGATTCTGATTATGGCAAAGAAGTATGGTTTCTCAATATCCCAGGCAAACTCTGTGTCTGCCTTTCTGTCTCTCTCTCTTTTTCTCCCTTCCTCTCCTTCTCCCTCCTTCTTTCTCTCCCTTCCTTCCTCTCTGTTTTCTTTCTTTTTCTCTGTGTGAGAGAGGAGAGAGGTGAGAGGAGAGAGGAAAGAGGAGAGAGAGAGAGAGAGAGAGAGAGAGAGAGAGATGTATGTTCTGGCTAGAAGAGAAAACATGAGCACACATCCATTAATTTATCACAATTTCCTGTTCCTTTATATTTACTCTGCTCTATTCTTCACTCTGTTCTGTCATTGCTGATGATCAAAAGTTAGAGTCCATAATGCAGACAAGTGACAAGTGCTCTACTAGGAACATAATCCTCCTGCTTTACTCTCCCCTAGTAAAGCAAATGGTATCTTATGGGGGAAGCACTATGTTGTGTGAGTATTTGTGTCTCATTCCCTTAAGTTCTGGAAGACATTGCATTTCTTCAACTTGCCACACTCTCTTCAGTTTAGAGCCTAGGAACACACTCATGTAGTGCTTGGACTAATTCCACATAATACTGTTTGCTTATAAAATACCAACTTATTCTTTAAATCTCATTTTTTTCTCAGATTTGTGTGACTTATTTCACATCTTCTATCTGAATAGTCTGTTGTCTCTGCTTCTCTGTGGTTTGTTGAACTTAGAACCTACTCTTTTTTTCTTATTTATAAAATAAAGTCCCTTTCTATCCATGTATCTTTTTGCTCCCCCTCTCTTCCCCCTCTTAATCCTTCCCAGTCAGCCTTCAGCCTCCCTCTTTCCCTCTTCCCCATCTCTCCATCCCCTCTCCCAAAAGGGCAAGAAGTCCCAAGATGAATCAGCTCAGCATCCACTCCAGGCAAGTCTGATTTCCTCATCCTAATATCAAGAGTGGGTTAGGTGTTCCTCCAGAAGGAATGGGCTCCAAAGTGCCACTCAGTGCACAGAAACAGTCTGATCCCTCCCCTCGAGGCTCCACATACTACCCATATCAGTGAACAGTTGCCTATCCTTGGAGGACCTAGTTCCATTTCCTGATGGATCCCAGGTGGCTGTTCCTGATTCAGTGAGCTAGGGCTCCAGCCAGCCATCACTATGAGAATTTTCCTCATAATCCCTATCCCCTTGCTCATATAAACTCTCTTCCTCTGCTGCTCTCAGGTGGATCAGGAACTCAGCCCAGTGCTCACCCATTTATCTGTGCCTGTACCTCTACTAATTGTTAGATGTAAGTTCTATGATGGCACTTAGTGTGGCTATTCATTTGATTATAGGGCAAGTCCATTCTAGGCAACAATTTTACTATTGGTTGGAGACCTAGCCAGGCACATCCTGTGAGTAGAACCTACTCTTAAGACGTTTTAAGCTATATGAAGGATGGAGGGTGTCTTGTTGGTCCTTGTCTCAGTACCCTGGCATTCAATACATTTTCTTGACTTAATGAATAATTTAATCCAAGAGGTAGAATCACCTGTAATTTCCTCCCTCTTTCCTTCCTTCCTTTCCTTCATCCCTCCTCCTTTCTCTTTATTATGAGACAGTGTTTCTCTGTAGTTCTCATTCTGGGAATCCTGGAACTCTCTGTAGACCAGGTTGGCCTCAATCTCAAATATTCAACTGCCTCTGACTTCTGAGTATTGGAATTAAAGGTTTTTGCCACTATCTCCCAGGTGCTGGGTTTCATAAGAGTATGTATCCACAACTTCTTGACATGGTGGTGTACACCTCTAATTCCAGAGTTGAGGAGAAAGCTCACAAATATCTAGGCTACAAAGTGAATTCCAACCCAACTGGGAGTTTCAAGTGATACCGTCTCAAAACAAACAAACAATAAGGCAAATTTATTTGGCTTTGGCCTGCCCCTCTCTGGTCTTTGTTTTATTATTTGGGAGATACTGAATCCAGAATCTTGTGTTCACTAGGTAAACACTCTGACACTAAGCTATATTCCAATTTCTTCCATTTTCATACTGGTTTTCTATATTTTCTAGCATAAACCAAAAAGTAATTGAGAAAAAATTCATATTAAAAAGTTGATTTATAAAAATCAAATTTTGAGGAGTGTATAGGAAGACAAAAGGGGTTATATTATCAATGAATACTTCTAAAAATTTCTTAAAGTAAGTGAAATAGAAAAGTTAATGGATTTAGACTTTAACAAATATGAGTATGAATCAGTTCTAGATGATTACTGTTGGACTGACATTTTTATAAATATTTCAAAGATAGCTCCCATTCATTATGTGCTCAATACAGTAACATACCTTTTGTCCTGTCACGTTGTTTCTGGTTTTGTCACTTAGTAAATAGTGTCATCATTTATCTATGTATGTATGATAGAAACCTGATTTCTATGACCTCTTCATATAATCTTTCTTTAATCACTCTACCCCTAACTTTCTCTTTTTCAGTAGTGGGCATTACATTCATGGCCTTGCATGTGCTGAGCATGAACTCTACCTGTGGGCTGTTCCCAACTTTATATTATTCCATTAATTTTTATAAGTATTAGTTCTGATATATTTTTTCAATGCATATTTATTTGTTCCTCTTACTATTAGCAAACTGCTCCAAAGTATCTTTTACTTCCACTCCCACGAAGTGTCCTAGCTGATCACATCTCACTTTTGTGCCTTTCTAAACTGCTTTTCTAACTATAGTTACATATACACTCTGAAATGCAGAACTGTAATGTCAAATTCCTATTTACAGTGTCGCTAGTATGTTCCTACTGCCCCTGCATGAAAGTTAAGACTCTGAGCAGAACCTAGGATGTCTATGTAGCTGAGCCTTGATTTACATTTCTAGTCTCATTTAATAATATAATTCCATTTAGTAAAGAACATTATTTCCATGTCTTTATGACTTCACAACAAGGCATAAAATTCTTTTATATTTTATTTATTTATTCATTTGTAACTGGAAAAATTTCTTAAAACCATTTCCAAGTAATATAAATCTTTTCGCTGCTTCAGGGCACTTTACTTAAACTGCGTTTAAATTTTAGAAGAGATTTCTTTTGCTCTTTTGTTTTTTCCATCTCTTCTCCTTTTCTCCCTGTCTCTGTTTCTCTTTTTGCCTGGCTGATGCTACTGATCAAATCCAGGGCATGCTGGGAAAGAACCTTACTACCAAGTTCTTTATTACTGGCCATAGACAATCCTTAGCATGTATTTACAATCATAATTTTGAAAACCCTTTGTATCATTATGTAGTTAATGTCCAATTCCTCCCTTTAAATATAAATCTCACAGAGAAACTGTGTTTACATTTTTCTCATTACATATTTCTTGAATTTTTATAAAACATGGAAATATAGTAGGGTGTAATTAAATGTTTGTAAAATAAATGAGTATGTTTCTATTTTATTTTGTTTCATTTTCCTCCCTTTAACTTCTTTTTTCTTTTTCCCTTTCTTTTTTTCCTTTCTATTATTTTTCTTTTATTTTTGCTTTTTTTTGTGGGAACATGACCATAAATGATGAATAACCCAATTTTATTTGGATTTATCAAGACAACAAATAGGATAAAAAATTATTTTAAATTTTTATATTTTCAGTTGCTTAAGTAATTATAGTAATTGTAACTATACCAATACAATATAGGCAATATCTTATTTTAAATAAGACTTATTTGACTTTTGTAGTCAATAATATACTCTAGATTTATTAAAAAGGAAAGCAAACATACTATGTACTTTAATTTTGTAGCATTTAAAAATATTGGAGACATGCCAATTACTTTGCCTGAGGAAAGAAAGCATACTTTGCTCTACATCTTATGAGATCATTCTTACTTCCTATTTTATAATAATATTTTGTATAGTTTTTTTTTTAAAAAATCTACTTAACTCATGATTTAATAAACTCTTTGTAGATGCATATAGGCTTTAGCATTTTAAGAACCCCAATACAAGCATGTACAATTTTCAGAAATAATAAAACAATGTAATTTTATTTTTACTTGTGCAATACAACTGATCATGAAAGAGGCAAAATCTTTTGTATGTCAACTCACATTTACATTTGAGAATATTTTATTCTATCATTTGTAAAATCCCAAACTTGCCTTCGACTGGAGACTAGCTATTTGAATCAGACTGTGCATTGTACTAGATCCCCAGAAGGTAAATTTGTGAGTTTTAGATAAATGTCACATATTCTTGTTTAATTATCTCCAAATCTCTAATACAGCAGGGGAGAGTGACAGCTGTGTGAGAGTGAGTACAGGAGAACCGTCTCGCTGGCTTTGGCAGAGCCCTGTAGTTCCAGTTTCTCTGTTTACCATGTGCCAAGCACTGCATCAACTTTCAAACACTTTATTATAGTTTAATGGGGGAATCATTAGTAGATGAGTTTAACAGACCCAAATTCTAGACACTCACTGGTTTATTTTTCAAGATTAAAATAACGTCTCTTTGTAACCTTCAGTAGTTCAAAGCAAATTTGCATACAGCTGTATCCAGTTAAGTGGCTTTCAGACTTCTTGTTACATTAAGAATGTACAAGCATTAAGAGTGCTTGTAATACAATTGACTTTAGGCTGAATTTTACATTAATGGCCTCCTTTGTTATTTAGCTGGCATTAAAGGCTTAAGTACAAGAAAATCCATGTACAAAGCATATCATTTTTATTTTAATTTAAATTCCCAAGAAATTTAGTGACTAAAATGTCCATTATGTCATTTGGAATAATTTTTTTCCCTAAAGCATTTTGTAGTAAGAGACAAATGTCAGCAGAATTCTGAAATGCAGTTAGCTCAGGATTGCTGAGCAAACTGATAAATACAACAGTATTACAAATTTTAACCACAGTGGCCAGGGACAGAAAACTGGATGGTTTGAGTGTCTCTCAGGATGCTGTGGGCAAGAGGCCATTAACACCATGAAAAAGAGAAATAGTTGGAGTGTGAACGCTAACCATCATAACACATGGACCACTGCAGAGCGTTTTCAAACAGACTGTAGAAAAAATTCTCTAGACAGTGTTTTCTTTCCTTCTTTCTTTCTTTCCTTCCTTCCTTCTTTCTCTTTCTTTCTTTCTTTCTTTCTTTCTTTCTTTCTTTCTTTCTTTCTTTCTTTCTTTCTTTCTTTCTTTCTTTCTTTCTTTTTTTCTGACCACATCATTGAAAGCTTGTTTTACTTGCTTATTCCTTAGAGTGTAAATGAAGGGATTCAGTAGAGTTTTGAGCACAGCTACATCCTTGTTGAAGGCAACTACTTCTGTTGCTGAAGGCTTTATGTACATGAAAATGCAGCTTCCAGACAGCATTTTCTTAATAAAAGCTCTCTCTCTCTCTCTCTCTCTCTCTCTCTCTCTCTCTCTCTCTCTCTCTCTCCCTCCCTCCCTCCCTCCCTCTGTCTGTTTGTGAGTGTGTACGACATATTTCTGGTTACTGATGTCATTAGTGAAAGGTATTTAACAATTCATACAATATCTAGATCTATAGAAATGTTAGTAAATCTATACAAGGAATATTTACAGTTTCTAATGGCACAGCCCTGCGATTCCATCTATAAAAACAAAAACCCATGCCATTGTTATACATGTTAAGCTTCCAGGGCAGAATTCTGCCTTCTTTAATATGTGAGAAAGCATCTAGTGTGACTGATAATCTTGATTTAATGTCCACTATATTCTCCATCCTAATTATTCTCATTGGCAATTACTAGAGATAAGTGTATAAAAGATAAAAGATGCTATGTTGAATTTTATGATCTCCTCTGGAAATTCTAATCTTTTCTCTTTGCATTTAAATATTCCCTATTTTATATACTCCTATCTTTTTTTTCAGGAAGCCATGTTGAGTTTATTGGGGGGAATGGGTGTGGAGAAAGAGAGAGAGAGAGAGAGAGAGAGAGAGAGAGAGAGAGAGAGAAGGGAGAGAAGAGGAAACAGAGAAAGAGCTACTCCTATTTTAAGAAGTAAAGTCTCATCAAATTAATGAAAAGATTTTAGAGTTGAGTTCAAATTACTGAGTACTTATTAAAAAATAATCTTTTTATATTTACTAAGTAATTAAATTAAGGTTGCTTAAAACTGATTTATCTGACACAATTTGAGAAATGAATATCAGAAAGATGAAAAAGATTGATAGACATTATATGTATTGACTAAAACAAGACATTTCTGGTAAATACTAGAATTTAAATTCTGGTAAATACATTACTAGTAAATAATAAGGCTTTGATTAGTTTGGATAGCAGAGTAAAAAAAAATCTGTGAGAATAAATGAACATAGCATGAAGCTCTCAGAAAGAGAGTAGAGCAGTTATTTTGCCATGCACTGGGACATATGACACTAACACATCCAAATGTTCCAGAGAAGCTGGCTCTTGAGAAATGATCCAGTGCTTCTTTCACTGCACTGAGACAGAACTTACTAAGAGAAAACTGTTGATTTTTATATTTTAAAGGTACATTTTGCTTGTGCACTTGTCTAACCCTAGTAAATGATGGCTTTATCATTGTAAGTTTTTCTTTGAAGAACATCTTATTTTTTGAATGAGAGTCAAATTACAAGGTAGAAACCAATAAGCCCAAATCTAGAACTGTAGACTTACAAGGATTCAAAGTCTGAGTAGAAAATGTATGTAAGTAAGCTTGGCCAGTGGAGATTGTAGGTCACTTGGAACATTATGTTTCATCTCTGTAAAGTTTATGGAAGCAGGCATACAGGCTTGATAGAGCAATATAGCCAGATCTTAGAATACTTAGAATTTTTATACATTATTATAATTAATACAAATAAAACCAGAGAGTGTCTCTAAGACATCAGTGGGCCATATCTATGAATTTTTATTTTTATGCTATGTCCCTTGCTTTGTCTTCACACCTCTTCTCTGTACTCCATGATGAATCTTTATCTCTAAGAGTTGTATTGACCCTTTCTACACTTTTCAGGTGCTTCTGTTTCTGGACTCTTCCATTACCCTCCAATGAATTATCTGGCTTTTCATTGGATCTCAGAAAGTCCCTATTGGGAGTGTCTTTCCAGAATATGATCCTTTTTCTTAAACCCCTAAGATTAAATAAAGATTCCTTTTCTTCAACTTTGAACTTTTTGCTTATTCCTCCCACTCATGGGTGTGTGTGTGTGTGTGTGTGTGTGTGTGTGTGTGTGTGTGTCTGTGTGACAGAGGGCGCAGTGTAAGGAAAGTGAGAGAAGAGTCCTATGATTTATTAAGTCTCTGTTTCACTAGACTAAAAGTATCATGACTGTTGAGGCTCTTCTCTTTTATTGAATACTAGTTTTTTAAAATAATTTAATATGCTACATATATAGTTTCCAAGAACTAACTCCAGCCATAGAATAGTAAAAGTTGTGTTATTTTGTTGGTGAATAAATCATGGGATCTCTCCATGGTTCTGAAAAGTATATGTGACACTTCATAACAACAGAGTATCAAGGCTAAGAGGAGTGGAACTCAATAAGTTGATGTGTATTGATACCCTTCTACAAATAGAATTCTCATTGCATATAAGCAATATTCTTTTATCACAGTTTTTATTAAGCTTTTAATTTTTTTTACATAGAAAAAAGATTTTATTTTCAAAAAATTAAAGTAAAATAGAGTGAAAAAAGAAAAAAAGAAATATGTAACAATGCCATTGTGTAGAATGAATAGTGTTTTGATTAAATGAACAGCAGAAGACTATATTAAATATAATTTTCAGTTACAAAGCTGTTCAGTGGTTGTGGTTTGCAGCTTGGGTGTTATCATCCTGGGTTTGTGATACCTCATTCAGTAGGATATTCTCCAATTCCATTCATTTGCCTGTGAATTTTAGGATATCATTTTTCCTTACTGCTGAGTGGTACTCCACTGTGTAGATGCACCACAGTTTGTTAACCCATTCTTCAGGTGAGGGGCATCTAGGTAGTTTCCAGGTTCTTGCTATTACAAATAATGCTACTATGCCTGGAGACAGGGCACAGCTTTTATCTCATTTTTAATTTAAAATATTTTAAATATACCCACTGTTTTCTTTTCCTCCCCTCTTCTCAGTCCTCCCCCAGTGTCCCCAAACCCCGTCCTCCCAACTACTCCTCAGAAAGAGTAAGGACTCCCAGGGTGAGTTGGCCTGAGCTATTGGGAGCTCACTAACTCTAAAATGACTGTTGGGAAACCTCCATGGGACTGAACTAAGCCCTCTGAATGTGGATGACAGTTAAATGGTTTGGGTAGTTTGTGGAACCTCTGCTGGTGGGACCAGAATTTACTCCTGGTGCGTGAATTGGCTTTTTGAAGCCGATTCTCTATAGGGAAACACCTGGTTCAGCCTTGATACTGGGAGGAAGGGGCTTGACCCTATCTCAACAATATTCTTAATGTCCCAGAGATAGATAGCATTGCATTATTTTTCAGTTAAGAAAATTCACACTTGAAATATTTATTTTAGAAAATCACAGTTTCCTGAGGAGGCTAAGACAATATTTGAACTTTTAAAAAAATATATAGTATACTTCATTAACACATGTTTCTGCATTATGAGATCACTTAATTTCTTCTTGACTAAAAGTAGGAATACTTTCCTAAACATGGACAAGAAATAAAACTTGGTAGTCATGGCAAGTGAGCCAGCAAGTGAGCCAAGGCTGTTTCAAAGAGAAATAATGAGTCAGCTGCAATGTATAATATTCATTAAGTGTGCTCACTCAATTGTTTTCCAGGATAAGGTTTTAAGATTATAGTTTCTTGATAGTAAGTATTGAACATATTACAGTGACATTAGACCATAAATGCAAAATATCTTAGTTTTTTTTCTTTAAAACTTGTATTTGACAAGGTAATACTTGCATTATTTTACAGTATCTTTTAAGGAACAGAAATGCTTAAATATTATGTCCTAATTATCTATATTATTTTTATTATTCATCCAAATATCTTCATTATGGACTGGTGATGTATTATTTGCAAGGGATACTCAAAATAATAAATGTACATATTCATTTTGAAATGTTTACCTTCTTGGAAAGAAATAAGTTACTTTGGCATACACAAAATTGTTAAGAGTAGGGGTAAGTATGGGAATATGACAAATGATATGAGAAAGACTAGTGTGTAAATTCAGATGGAGAGGAGAGAGATGGAAGAGAGAAAGAAGGGGAAGATAAGAAGGACAAGGAGAATGATGAAAGCTCTATATTCAAGGTCAAATTGAAGCTGACATATGGGGATGGGAATAGATTCTGCAGCTATACCACCAAACATTGCTTTGAACATATTAAGTGTGGGCACTAGTGCATGGCAATTGTTTTTTGCCTATTGCACGCAGCTTCACTCATTCTGTACTGGTCATATTTGACAGATGAATATCTAATAAGTGTCACCTGTCATTCTTTTAGGAACTCTACCTCATAGGTGACATATGGGTCCCTTCAAGCTGCAACTGTACAAATGGTTTATGAAACTATTTTTTTTTTGGTTTCAGGTTATTCTTGACTTTGGAGTAATCATAGAGCATAATGGGTACTTGAAAGTATGTGGATATGTCATATTTAAACATTTTAAAAGATGGGGCTAGAGAGATGGCTTAGTGGCTAAAATACTAACTCTTGCAGAGGGCCTTTGTTAGGTTCCCATATAGTAGTAGCCCATAAGCTTCCATAACCCCAGTTTTAGAACCTGACCTTTCTTCTGACTTCCACAGTACCAGAAACCCATATGGTACACAAGCACTCATGCAGGCAACAATCATGCATGTAAAATTAAATGAAGTTGTTGAAATGTAAAAAATAAAAGACTACAAATGAAGTTTTGCTTACACATTATACAATAAAGTTCCTATGATTTAGTATTAAGCAATAGTTGAATTGTTTTTATTATTATTATGTCTTAGGATATGCATGATTTAGGTTTCTATATGACCAATTAAACTGAACAACCTGTTCACACACACACACACACACACACACACACACACACACACACAAATCCCAAGAAACAACAGTTTAATTGTATCTTATAATGCACTCATTTAATTTGTCAGGTTTTCCTTAATTTCTTTTTTTGTGGAGAATGACAAATATGTATGTATTATATGCAGAAAACTGTGATCTGAAAGTCAGTGTCCTAACAAGTAGCTATTAATTATATTGCATAAATGAATAAAGCATAACATTTGATGTTACTTTTTAATTACAGTGTGTGCAAAGTCATGGGTGTGGTCATCTTAAAGCTTACTGCTTTTCAAGTCCAGGGCTTAATTTAGAAACCACGGGTGATTTCAGAGGTACCTTTGGAAAGGTGTTCCATTCACAGGAGCAGAATGAAGCTGGGGCAACTTAACTATAGGCTGAGGAAAAAATGACCTTAGAGCAGCTGCAACATCAGCTTTAGCAAAACAAGATTTGTCATCCTTCTGTGGTTCAGCCTGCTATAAATAGAAACTGTTTAAAAGGTGTTATTTAGTAGTTTCCATTATGCAGCTGTCTATTTAAATCATTTAATTTTGGAATCTAATCCAACTTCCAGTCTTCATCAGAGACAAATAAGAAACCATATGTGAAGGCGTCTGTGAAACCTTCATTTTATTTATGACAACATTAAAGCAAGACTCTGATGTCAGTTACTGAACAATAATAGGTCTTCCTATGTACCTATAGTGCTGGCTTACTTGGGCATATCCCTCAGTGGTATCTTATACCTACTGCTGTTTCCTTCATTATATACAGATGCACAGCAGTGGAGACAGTAATAGTCTTTCTTAATTAAATAAAGCTAAATGTTAATTAGTCTGAAAAATTGATTTATTTTCAGAGCATGATGCTTTCCATAGTGGGACTCTTGCTTTAAAGAACAGGTTGCGTTCTCATAGAACTTTACAATTTCTTCCTTTATTTTGGGTTTGTATTTGGAGTCTTGTGGTGGGATCTAATCGTCATAGAGAAATTATAGGTCTACAGATGTTTTCAAGATGTTCCTCTGTCAGTAGCAGATTATCCCCTGTAGCAAAATCTCATTAAAGTGCAATTTACAGAGCTCTGCTGATGTTGCCATCAACCAAAATTAAAGGCATTAATTTTTCAAAGTTCACAGAAGTCCTTACATAAATGATGTAGCAGTTTGCAAGAACAATTTACAGAAGTGTTATTTGCAGAATTAACCTACATTAACAGAACAAATGTTGTAAGGGTGGAAAAAAGGGCTGGGCAGTGAAATTGCAGCTGCTCCATTGTAGATTAGGTGCTTGATGTAAAGAAGTGTTGAAATGTAACAATGACTGCTTGCTGGGAGAAAAGTTGAGAAGGGAAAACAGGAATCTGAACGACCTCACTAAATACTTAAGCTTACAATAGAGTGATCACCAGTTGGGGACACCCAGTGAAGCCCTAAATTCTACTTTGAAACATCTGTAGTCAATATCTTTTAAAATATTCTCATTTAGAGAATGAGTTTATGTAGCTCATGTTGTGAATATTTTTCTTCCATAAACTGCCAAATGTTTGAGAATTTATTATCTGATTGTATAGCTAAGAACTGAGTACCACTGTGGTGTTGTGGTACTAGACGTTAAGATATACACGTGGTATTGTCTTACCTCATCACTATTGTTTCTTTCCCCATATGTCTGATTTCCTCCAACAGATTCTTAACTATTGAACTTAAAACATCATAGCAAAACATCAAAAGGATTGGATAGACATTTCTGAAATTAAAAACAGGAAGACAGCACCCTGTTCCTTCAGAGCAGAGAAGCAATTGTGCTAACACATTTGTTTCAGAGAGAGGATGTTGACCTTAACATTCACTACTTCCATTCTTTTTATTTTTTATTTTGAATAAAGTCCCATTTTTTTTTTATCCATGCATCCCCTTGTTCAAACTTGCTTCCTGCTCCTGCCCCTCCCAGTCACTCTCTCTTCTCCCCATCTCCTTATCTCCTCTCCAGCAAGGGCAAGAGGTCCCAAGTTCCCAAGGTGGCTTAGTTCAGCATCCACTCCAGGCAAATCTACTTTCCTCATCTCAGCATCAGGTGTTCCTCTGGAGAGAATGGGCTCCAAGGTGTTTTAGATCCCAAGCTGTTCAGTGGTTGTGGTTTACAGCTTGGGAATGGCTTTCCTTTTTGTTTAAAGTCCACTAATGAGTGAGTACATCCCATGATTGTCTTTCTGAATTTTTGATACCTCACTCAGGAGGATATTCTCCAAAACCATCCATTTTCCTGCAAATTTTAGGATATCATTTTTTTCTTACTGCTGAGTAGTACTCCATTGTGTAGATGTTTACTAAACCACTCCTCAGTTGAGGGGCATCTACGTTGTTTCGGTTCCTTGCTATTACGAATAATGCTGCTATGAACATAGTTGAGCTAATGCCTTTGGAGTGTGAATGTGCATCTTTAGGGTATATGCCCAATAGTGGTATTGCTGAATCTTTTCCCATTCTGTAGGCTGTCATTTTGTCTTATTGGCTGTGTCCTTGACTTTACAGAAGCTTCTCAGTTTCAGGAGGCCCCACTTATTGATTGTTTTTCTTAGTGTCTGTTCTACTGGTGTGATATTTAGGAAGTGGTCACCCGAGACAATGCGTTGACGGATATTGCCCACTTTCTATTCTACCAAATTCAGTGTGGCTGGATTTATGTTGAGGTCTTTGGTCCAGCTAGATTTGAGTTTTGTGCAGAGTGATAGACTTGGATCTATTTGCATTTTTCTACACACTCCCATTCAGCTATGCCAACACTATTTGTGAAAGACACTGTCTTTTTTCTCTTGAATATTTTGGGCCTTTGTCAAGGATCAGGTGTTTACAGGTTTTGAGGTTAATGTCAGAATCTTCAGTTAATTTCCATTCATCCACATGTCTGTTTTTATGCAAGTTATACTATAGAGCTACAGTAATAAAAACAGCCTGGTACTGGCATAAAAACAGACTTGTGGACCATTCTTTTCTTTGTATTAATTATTTCAGCCTGGGTTTGAATTCTATTATGAGCTCATCCATTCTGATCCAGGCACATTCTTTCCTGGATCCATGGTTGGATGCTTTAATTTTAGGAAGTCTAGATGAAGCTTTGGGGTTGGAGTGAACAGTTGTGATGATGTTCCTGCTTGGAAAAGCTTGGTCAATTGCCAACACAAGCTGTTTCTGATTAGTATATAACCACTTGAGTATGAAGTTATATTTTCAGTAAACAGGTGTTTTATGATTGTCAAACAATCAAGCCCCCAAAGTACTCATATGACACAAACTCCTGTGGTTTGGATCATACATTCCACATCCAGTTTAATTACATAGGTGATCTTTTTTTTTATTGTTGTCTTTCTCTTATTTCTCATGAGTCC
The DNA here is from genome assembly GCA_004025045.1 of Sigmodon hispidus. Classification (NCBI taxonomy): domain Eukaryota; kingdom Metazoa; phylum Chordata; class Mammalia; order Rodentia; family Cricetidae; genus Sigmodon; species Sigmodon hispidus. The sequence goes on from PVIH01003520.1 coordinate 97,656, forward strand.
TTGTAGGTTCATGGACCCTGTTTAAAATTGATGAATTGATGAATTATTTTGACAAATACTCCTTAGAAATATTAAAATTTTCAAAGAAAAATCCAAGTATACTTAAAAAATATAAACTATGAAAAATCAAGCATGTGGAAGTCTGATAAATCTCTGCTTTCTTTTGGTAGTATAAAATTTGGGATTTTGCAAGTTAAATTTGATGATTGGGAAAGTTGATCATCTAAAAAATTCCAGTTCCTCAAGGGACAAGGTAGAAATGTGTCTGTAAAAAATATCTGTTGAGACCTTTAAAGAAGATATCAATTATGTTTCAAAATTATGGGACCATCTGATAACTAGAAGCTAATTTCAAATCATCAAATATTGGTTGGAACATTAAGCCTTGCTAATTTGCATAGCATCATTATCTCTAATACAGAAAATGCATTTGGGAAAAAGTGAGTGTTCTCTGGTTCACTCATGTATGAAGATGCTCACTTGGGTACTCTGTAACAGATACAACAGGAGGGTCTATAGATAACAATCACATCTGCCTTGACATGGCAAAGATGAATACTATTATTATCTCTAGGACAATAAATATGAGAAGCTAATACAACTGGGTGACAGCCATAAGGCCTAGGTAAAAACACTGTTGGAATTTTTCAAAATATGTGTTTTTTTCTTTTTTGGTTGTGAGCCTAGCCTTTAACAGCTGAGCCATCTCTCCAGCTCGTGTTTTTATTTTTTAATATTTATTTAATTAACAGTTTTTCCATTTATTTTATATGCTGGCCATAGTTTTCTCTAATTCTCCTTTTCTACTTTCTTCCCCTGACTAAGAGATATGTGATCAAAGCATTTCTTTAAACTGTAAGTTGGTTTAGGAATTTTCTTAATTAGAAAATGTTTGTATTTGCTGTAAGTAGCTAGCAACAATTTTACAGTATGTTTTATTTGTATTTAATAGCATTTTCTTTTACATTGGGCCTAAAGTAATAACTAACAGTATTAGTAACAATTGTAAAAAAACTTGAATTTTTATATTTACATGTAATAGCATTGTTACAACATAATTAAAATTTCAGATATTAGTAGTTTTACAAATAACTTGAGAATACTTACAGACAATAAAATCATTCATGAATTGCTTTCTAAATTTCTAGTCAAGAAAATATTGAAATAATTTGATGCTTTTATTAAATTATAATAAATATTATATTTGTAAAATTACTAAAATCCATTTGGCTTTTGTCCTTTCCTTTGGAGGTGGAGAAAATGTGTAGTAAGTTTGGTTGGTCATAACTGAATTCCATTTTACAGAGCAAATTTCATATTGAAGACAAAGTCATGAGTGTACACCATAGGAGAGCTCCCAATTTCTGGAATTGACTAATAGCTTGGACAATCATTAATTCTTGCAATTTGTCTAGAGTGACTTACCAACATCCTTGCAACTTACACAACTCTATGACTTCCAACCCAGCAGTGTATCCTAGTTTTCTCTTATTCTAATAGTAACTTTAAAAATTAATATAAAAAGTATTAGTTTCCATTATTATTTTTTTCAAGTTCACCAATTTAGTATAGAAGATATTGTTAATAGAAGTGGTGATACAAAGAATGAGATGCATTTGACAAGGTGTGTGGAGAGGGTCTTGGGGGCATTTCTCCAGGAGCCTCCATGGGTTCTGCTATCTAGCAATTTTATGAACATTGTCTTTTTGGGTTTTTATGGTTCATTATGACATTTTCAAACTATTTTTTAACTTCGTTTTCCTACCTTTTCTCTCTTACTTCTCTTCCCTCATACCTTTCTCACCCCACCTACCTATGACCTTTTGTTCTTTTCTGTTTTTTTTTTTTTTTTTTTAGTATTCCTCACTCTCCTCTCATGGTCTCCATGTTTTATAGCCATCTTCTTCCAAGGCACTTAGATTCTTACTAACTATATTGTTCTCTTAGAAATATTCATCTAACAACTTCCTAAGATAGTTTTAAATCAGAACAGTATCCAGCACACAGAAACTATTTTATAAGCTCAGCAAACACAGTGCAGAGCTGAGGTGGTTCAGTGGTGGGATATTTGCTATCCATATACAAGGCTCTAGATTCAATTTTTAGCCCTTCAAAGTGGGGAAACCAGCAACAGAGGCAGTAAACAAAGACAAATTGTAAGAGTTCCAGACCAACATGGAAAATGCTTACCCTATTTCTTCTGCTTCTATTCATTACCTGTACATATGGGTCTGACCACAGGGAGTTTAATTATGCTCCAGTAAGTAAATGAGCAGCATGAATAGGCATTTTTATAAATGGGGAGATCGTAAGTGTAGGCATGAATCTGAGAGGTCTGATAACTGAGTTGGATGGGGTGCATGATGTAAAATCACCAAATAACAAGTATATAAATAAAAATATCTTTGAAACTTGCTTATGAAAGCTTTGGTAGTGTGGACAAAAGATTATAACATGCTTTTATTTATTATTTATTTATTTATTTATTTATTTATTTATTTTCAGTGTTAGGAATGGATTACAAGGCTTTATGTATGCTAGGCAGACACTTTATCTCTATGTGTAATTCCAGTACCTCTAAGCATACTTTTTAAATTTAATTTTTTTTACAGTCAAACCAGAAGGGATGTGTGTGTGTGTGTGTGTGTGTGTGTGTGTGTGTGTGTGTTTTAAATCACTTTATCCACCCATCATCTTTCAATTATCTTTCAAGGAAATAAGAATGCTTTTGCTTAAAGTCCTCTAATGAGTGAGTACATTTCCTGCTTATCCTTCTGGGTTTGTGAGACCTCGATCAGGAGGATATTCTCCAAATCCATCCATTTGCTGGCAAATTTTAGTGTATCGTTTTTTCTTACTGCTGAGTAGTATTCCATTGTGTAGATGTACCAACATTTGTTCATTCATTCCTCGGTTGAGGGGCATCTATGTTGTTTCCAGGTTCTTACTATTATGAATAATGCTGCTATGAACATAGTTGAGCTAATGCTTTTGGGATGTGAATGTGCATTTTAGGATCTATGCCCAATAGTGATATTACTGGATCCTTGGGGAGATTGATTCCTAGTTTTCTGAGAAACCTCCATACTGCATTCTAGAGTGGATGAACAAGTTTACACTCCCATTGACAATGGAAGAGTGTTCCTCTTGCTCTGCATCCTTTCCAGTATAGGCTGTCATCTGTGTATTTGATCTTATCCATTCTGACAGGTAAAACATAACCCACCACTGTTCTCTCCCCATTCCCAGTCCTTCTCAAGCTTCTCACCACCCCACCACATCCCCATTCATTTATCTGAGAAGGTAAGGACTCTTAGGGTGAATCAATGCAGTCTGTCATATCCAGTTTAGGTAGGACCAAGTTCAAGATCAAGGCTGAGCAAGGTGTTGCTCTGTGGGAAATAGGCTCCATGAAACCAGTTTATGCACTAGGAATAAATTATGCTCCCACTACCAGAGGCCCCACAAACACTCCACTGCTTTAGACTGTTATTCACAGATCAGTTTTAAGCATTCTTTTAATAAATGCTTTTCTGATGCTTGTGTCAAAAGAAGGAAAGGAGTGAAAGTGTCATTCAACACTCAGTACCCATAAGGGGAAGCATTTTGCACAGACACTGGCTAGAATGAACTCAACCTATTTGCCTGTTTAATTTTGATTATAGTGTCCTTAAAAGTATAATAAAAAATATCTCCATCTAAATTTAAAACACATACATAAGAGCAATCCTCAATGAACTTAATAGAATGTACATATGTAACAATATATATTAAGGAAGAGGTTATGAATTTAAGATGAAGTTAGGGAGAGGTAGAAATATGCAAATTCAACACATATGAAATTCTCAAAAACTAAATAAAAGCAAAGCCACAGACGTATTAGTGCATGTGAACAGCTACTTAACCCAAAACCAGCACTATCCTTTGAACAACAAATAAAAAAATTATATTTTGTGTCAATTAAGTCAAATCGAAGTTTGTATCAGCCAATGGTGAATGTGAGAGGACTCTAGAGTTAAGAATCTTGTACTGAAAAGCAGCTTTTCTCCATTTCTTCTCTCTCACTCCCTCTTTCTCTCCTATCGCTCTATCTCTTGCACACACACACACACACACACACACACACACACACACAATCACAGAGCAAGCAAAAGGGGAAACAAAGGTAGGAATACAGAGTAGGTCCTGGCTACTGTAGGGATTGGTAGCAGAAAAGCTTGAGTATTGATGGCAGTATAGAAACAGACACCCATTAATCTCAGCCCAGTAAAATTTAAGTTTTCTTGATATTTGGAATCTTTAAGAAATAATTAATCTATTGAAAGAACTTACCATACATATAAAGTTAATCATGCTGTCACTTTTAGAGAATATTCCATAAACAAAATAAAAAGGCTATAACAAAAGCACAAATATGGAAACTATGAATGCTTTAGAACTATGTCAGTAAAACTGCTGCCAGAAAATGTCTCAATTATACATGAAGATTGTTTATTCTGTTGCATTAAATATAGAAGCCTACAAATAATAAATATCTGAAGATTGTCAAACACAGGGCCTGATGGTCACGTTAAATGAGCAACCCTCTCCCCTTGCTTTTCCATTTTTGTTTATATATCATTACTTGCAAGTGTTCATTGCAAAGTCATTTTTGTGGTTGAAGGCCTCTGGTTTCTGCTACACTGTCCATGCTGGGCCCTCACTGGGACTCTACTTGGATATTTTGTTGTTGTCCTATATAATGGAGATCCTAAAACTTTAAGTCTGTAGGATCAGCCTCTTCACATGTTCCAGAAGATCATAGATAGGGCGCATGTTGTGGTGGACCAATGCATAACTCTTGTTCTGGGCCTGGGTTGTTGCAGGGTTGGTTTAGCCCACCAGATCTCCTCTGTCCTCACCACCAAGATGAGCTCTCCATCATTGCTCTGACTAGTTTAACCCCTTGCAGCAATGAACAAGGGGCAGGGCCAGTTCTCTGAGTAAACCTTCTTCTTCTTCTTCTTCTTCTTCTTCTTCTTCTTCTTCTCCTCCTCCTCCTCCTCCTCCTCCTCCTTCTCCTCCTCCTCCTCCTTCTTCTTTTGGTGTAAGATCCTGACCTAAATATTTCATTTTTCCCTCTTCCCTTACTTATACAGTTTTCTGAGCTATAAGTTCAAGAAGTACAGTTCACTAGTACTAATATATAAAAATGTATGTATCTCTATGTAACTGAACTTTTAGAGACCATGAAAATCCACCTGCCCCAGAGTTACTGACTTTGAGAATGATAACTGGTTCTAAAAACACACTTGAACTTGTTTTTGACTGAAAGCTAGAACAAAATGATGGAAGGGTATGAAAAATCTTCCATATACATAGATCTATGAAAGACATAATTGTAGTACTGTTTTGGCTATGTTTAAAATTATTTCTTCTTCAAAATATATTAACCATTGTATTGTGGACAAAAGAAGACATATATTTTATAGTGGGAGATTGACTTTATATTTATAGTGGGAGTTGACCTTATTCATAATAGAAAAAAGAAAAAAGAAAAGTTATAAGCAAAATAAATAAATAAAGATCACAAAATAAAAAGTTGTCCTCTGAAACTGTGAACCATTTATGTTTAGGTGTTGGGTGCTTAAGCCAGGCTGTTTTTGCTAGCCCTGAGTTCATGAACAAGACACTTACTAAAGTTCATAGTTTTCTGTCATATGAAGTTTCTGAGGAAGTATGGGCCAGAGGTCTGACCTGCTGGCAGCCACTCACCCCTCAAAATGACTCAGAAGCTTATATTAATTTCATCCTATTTGGACTATGTCTCAGACACATTGCTAGCTAGCTCTTTCATCTTAATTCAACCTATTTCCATTAACCTGTTTGGCCACGTGGTCATGGCCCACCCATTGCTCACCTGGGTCCCTTATATGTTTCTTTTTTGGTGCCTGAATGGAGTCTCTTTGACTCCACTCTTCTTCTTCTGCCTCTCCTCTGATTCCTCCACCTACTTTTAAACCTACTTTTGATTGACACAAGTCAAAACAGTTTTTTTATTTACAGAATGATTTTCACAGCATATAGAAAGACATACCCACTTCAGTTTTCTGTGTAAAAATTGGAATACTAGTGATAGTTCTTATCTTTTGTGATGCTTTATATGTCAAATGAGGTTGGTTCATTGCTCTTGTACACTGTAAAGAATTGTTGCTTTTATTGTTGTAATAAAATGCTGATTTGTCAGTAGCTAGACAGGAAGGAGAGGTGGAATGATAAGACTAAGAGAATTCTGGGAAGAGGAAAGGTAGAGCAGCAGACACTGGCAAGACACAGAGGAAGCAATATGAGAATTCTGTAGTAAGAAAAGATAACAAGTCACATTGCTAAATATAAATAGATTATGGGTTAATTTAAAGTATAAGAGTTATCAAGTAATAAGCTGAGCCATAGGCCATACAGTTTGTAATTAATATTAAGCTTCCCAGTAATTATTTCATAAGCAGCTTGGGACAGTCTGAGCAGGACAGAAAAACTTCCAAGTACTCTTACCTGTAATATTTTTTGTCACCTGTAAGTGGGAATGTTTGTATGAAATCTGAAGTTCCTTTTGATAAAGCTTTAACTCCAATTCCACTTGCATGCTGGGTTCCTCATTAGTTTAATGGAGATTTTTCAGTCTTTGGATGTTTATGTAACAGGACTGGCTGCTGTCACCAGAAAAATTAACAACAAAAGCATGTACATATATTATTTCTGTCTCTATATTTTTATATCTATTCATCTGAATTCTCAGAGAATATGTTTTTATATATATGCATTATATGCTTCATATATCTCATATGTCCTTTAAAATTCACATACACACAATTCATTTTCAGTTGACATTATTTGCTGAAGCCAAAAGATGTATATATGAACTAAGTTTTATTTCAGATTTTCTTTTCAATTTTAACTCAGTGCCATTGTTAGCTTCTCCTTGTTAAAAACACATGGGTTCTTGGAACTTTATGTCACTGAGAAAACAGCTATGCAGAACAAACCCAAAATGTGCTTCATGCTTCTTCCTTTTTTATACTTTCTTTTTTTTCTATGATTATACTTTGGCCTCTTTGTTTATTGATGAGAAAATTTTCACCTTCATTTACTTCTTTTTTTCTAACCATTGGCACCTGTTTGTCAGTCAATAATTTGACACCAAGCTTTGTGTGTAACATAACAAATGAGGGTTTGACCACCTTTGATTGACCCGCTCATTTTATTCCAGAGGTGCATGCAATGTGGAACTGGCCAAGGAATAGGTGTATGAAATGGGAAATTGGTTAAGGATCACAGCAATGGTTTTGCAATGAAATATCTTCCACAGCTCATGTTTTGACTCCCTTGTCTCCAGCTGGTTACATTGTTTTGAAGGCCATGGAACCTCTAGAAGGAGCCTGGCTAGTGGAGTAGGTCATCATGGGTAGATCAAGCCCTCAACTAAAGAATTTATTATATAGAAAGCAACAGGTTTCAAAATAGTTAAGTTACAAATTATTAACAAAGCTAATAAGCTGTTTGTCTTCTAAGTAGACCCAGGTCAGAGTAAAAAGGAAAGGGACCAGCTTTGTGCTTGATCTCAAGCCAGAGCAAATGGCCTGTGCAACATCTAACAGCTTGCACAAATTCTTCTCAGAGGTTCCCTACTCAGAGGCTTTGAGTTAGCCCTTTATGGAATAAAAATGTTGGTTTTTGTTTGTATCTAAAAAAATATTACTTGAGTAACTTACAATAGCATTTTTATATTCATTTACTTGGCCTTTGTAAAAATAAAAAGGCAAAATTCTATTTTTTTTGCAGTGACAAGAAAAGCATACAAACACCCAGTTCAGTTTGAACTAATATGGTTATAATAACATGTGCACACATTTAGTGTAGGACTTTTTATTACTATAGTAAATATGTCAGTTTTTAGACAAAAGTGATTTGTTTCAGCAACTACTTTAGCTTTGTCTCTTCCCCCAGTGCCTTTTGCTTCTGTATAAAAAAATATAACTAATCAGTGTAAAATCCTGTTTGAATGATAGAACTTCTGGAAACATAATTAACAGATTGTTTTACATATCCTAGTCTTTTCTAAATTGTTGTATATTATTACCCCATAAGATTTTAGACATTTGAAAGAACTCTGTATCCATTTGTTCAGCAATTTATTATGAGAAATTAGATAAGGTTATATTTTTGATTCTTTGAATTGACATTCAGGCCCATATGGGTTCATTCTTAAGTCAAGGAAATACTTTTTTTTTTCTTTAGGGAATACTAGTAAGCTACAGTCTCATTCTGGGGCAGAAGACGTACATTCAGGGGACTCTGGCAATATGGAGCAGTAACAGAGGCATAGAAAAAGTCTAGCTTATGCTGGAGCCCTCTCCTTACAAAAATTTCCAACATTTATATTCTTTACCAAATTGCATTTGTTCTCATTCATAACATACACTCTCAGGCTTCAAAATATTTTTCTGTTTGTAAGCAGTTTATAGCAGCAAAAACTATTTTTCTAACATTTTACTTCACTTGGTTTATATCATGTCACTGGAAATAAGAGACAGTCGATATGTTGGAAATGAGTAAACATTTGAAGTTGAGAAGCCATGGGTATGAGTTCAGGTCATGCTCTTCACTACTCAATGACCTCAGAACCTTGAATAAGCCACCTACTTTTAACTAGTAGTGCATCAGTTATCTTTCCTTCAAAACAAACAATTTCAGAGCTGGAGGGAATCTTGGGTTAGTAGAGCAAGGCTCAAAAATTTAAATGTTTCCACTCAGGAGTCATGGATATTGCAGAAAATGAGCTCAACATATAATGAAGAATGTGATGAGACTGGTAATTGGTTGACAACACCATACCAAGTCAAAGACAGGTTGTACCTTGTAGCTGTTTGTTGTTTGTGGGAGTTAGTTCACCTCTCACTCATTATACAAGAAGCTTATCAATCCAGATCTGTTACAAGATCCCTTAATTTCCAAGTTTTCTTTTTTCTTTTAAGTACTTAGGAAAAAATACTGAAACAAAACAGCTGGATGAGTTTGGCATGTAACTGAGGATCTTTGGAGGCAGGACACCCTAACAATAGCCTTCTTCTGTAAATCATGCAGAGCTCACAAAACAGGTGGGTAAGACACACCACCAGGAGGCTACTGCTGAAGACAGTTGCTGATCTTCTTCATGTAATTTGTGAACACTTTGAAATTTGGGTCATGGATCCTATGGAACTTGTGGAATAATTCTAGCATAATAAAAATTTAACCCCCTATTGTGATAGCATGCAACTCTTTCTGATTGAGTGACATATGTGAGAAGTAGACAACAAAGGTATCATGACAGAAGAAGATTGGAGTTAAAACTTTAGCGTGGCACACATGAATGTAGTGAAATAGAGTGTCTACCTAGCAGGTACCTGGAGAATGAAACTTCTGTGTGTTAGCTGGTAAAAAAGAACTTTAAAAAATCAATCAAAAGATGCTTCTTGGTTGGCCTTAAAAAGCACAGGTGGGAGGGTTGAAAACTTCCATTTTATATGCAATGAAGGGATCAAGGAGTTCTTAGGAGTTCTGCTTCTGGGTACTACTTTCTTTAGGCTTTACTTTTCTCACCTATAAAAAGCTAATGGCAGAATCACAGTCTTTCTTGGATAGGTTGTTGTGAGGACTGAGTCACCAAGGCTCTGTACAAAAAGTGACTAGAAGAGTGTTTACCATGTAAGGAGCACAGGATTCATACTTGTTTCACCGGCTCAGACTTAACTGTATTTACTGTCTTGATGTAGAAATAATATAGCTTAGTTTTTATTGATTCCTAAAATTTATATGCTGAGATAAGGAGTGTGTGTGTGTGTTGTGTGTGTGTGTGGTGGAGTGGATGATAAATGTGTGATAAGCATATGCTGTTTGGTACAAACACTGTTTTACCCAAGAGTTATGTATCCTTTATTCAACATAGTTTGGGTATGTCAACAAACACAAAATATTTGAAAATAAATTGTGTCAGTACTGAGCATGGACAAATATCTTTTTCTTACTATTGTTCCAGCATACAATAGTTTACCTATGCATATAACATTTATGTTTTCATAGATATTACAAGTAATGGAGAAATTATTTAAAGCATATAGGGGAATGCAAATGGGCTTATAAAAACATGATACTGCTTTTCACGCAGGGGTTGAGCATTTCAGGTTTTATTATCTGAATGATGTGAAGAGTGATTGAATTCATAAAGATTATTCTGTTAATCCATTGGACCTTTAACATTGTCATTCAACCTAGTGCTTTGTGAATTTAACCTGATAATGGTTTGTCAGTATTATTAGGTGCTTGCACATTGAAATAGCACCTATTATATTTAATATTGTCCCTAATTACACAGTGTCCTGACCTAAGACATATTTAATGTGTTAAATGCCTGTAATTAGCAGAGCAGAGGTCAAATAGTGAAACCATTAGGTTCAAAACTTAAATGTCATCAGAAGTACAATGTCCTAATTTAGAACAATTATATGGTCCATTGCTTTTTGCTGTGACTATGTTATATTTAAGGCAGGGATTACTGGAAAACATTTAATTAATGTGTTTTCCTTTTTGCTTGTTGCATTTATAGTAATGAAAAGCAGAAATGACAAAGTTGCTGTATATGTGAGTCACTAAAACCTCAAAACATGATATACAAACAGAACAGAATGTGTTATTTGTTTGGATAAAACAAATGAAGACTACTTATTTTATAGACATGCTGGCATCATTAATTTTAATATTCTGAAATGTAGTGATCACATCAAAACGTTTAACATGGCACATTAACAGCAGATGTCATAAATTCTATTGACTACACATTTCCAATTTTGCATAGCTTGAACTCCTCAGTATGAATAGAAATACTACATAGAATTTTGTGAGCAAGTTTTAATTGTTTTGCAAGTGTGGATCCAATTACTTTCAAAGTGACCTAATATTAAATATTTAGGATATCATTCTATGTCAACAATTGCTCAGGTATAAAAACTACACCTTTCTCCTTTGTGTATCACAACACCAAAGCAATGACCCATGTTCTTTCTATTAATTTTAGTTCATTTTTTTGAAATAAACTATTCTTTAAAAATACTTGTGTGTGTATGTGTGTATTTGTGTGTGTGTGCGCGCGCGCGTGCACCATGGCATTCATGTAGCAATTAGAGGTCAGCTGCAGGGAATCAGCTCTCTCTTTATAACACGGGCTTTGGGGATCAAAACCAAGTTTTCTTTTTTTTTTAAACTTTATTTATTTATTTATTTGCCTTGATGTTTGCCTGGAACTGGAACTACAGACAGTTGTTAGTTGCCATGTGGGTGCTGGGAATCGAACCCGAGTTCTCTGGAAGAGCAGATGGTGCTCTTAACCACTGAGCCATCTCTCCAGCCCCCAAAACCAAGTTTTCAAGCCTGTAAAACAAATGCATTAGTGTATTTAGTTGCTGGGCCATCTTACCAGTCCTAAAATAAGTTGTTCTTAAATATATAACCAACACTAAAGTTTTTAAAAAAGTCATATGGAAACTTGCTACTAAAGATACTTAACAAAATAAATGCATATACATATATAAAAAGAGGTATAATAAAGCCTGATTATGGTGGCATACATCTTTAATCCTAGCACTCTGGTTGCAGAGACAGCTGAATATCTGAGTTTGAGGCCAGTTGAGTCTACAAAGTGCGTTCTAAGACAACCAGGGCGGTTCAAGAAAACTGTGTCTCAAAATACCAACCAACCAAACAAACAAAAAAAGAGATTTAATTGAATTAATTAAATTGATTTATTGGCTGGGGTCTCACAGACTTCTAAGCATAACGGGCTATTTTTGATATCCCTGGTCACTCTTCATAGCTAAACAATATAACCCCATTGCTGAAGATACCACATAGTTAAAATATGGAAAATGGAGACTTCAAGCTGATACTCACCTATAATCTTCATCCTGATTGACTGGCATTCATGATTCTGAAAGGCAGTATGCATACTGTCAGATGAGAAAAGTAATCCTAATTTTCATCCAGCTATGAACTGTGTAAGCTATCAAATTGACTGGCCTGTTAAGATAATCTCACTGATGCAATAGTGGCCCAAAGAATATGAGAATAACCAATCATTTTTTGACTGACTCAAAGGCCTGTTCCATGATATAGAGCACATACCTGCCACAGACCATAGGAAAGAATCCAATACTATTATTCTGATAAATAGATATAGTACTAAAATGGCTACTAATGACTTATTTATTCCTGTATTAGAGCATCTCTCAAAGCTCCTATCAGAGAAGCTTCTTATTTTAGTAGAAGGAAATTAACACAGAGACCCTGAGTTAATCAATGTGTCGAGAACAAGACTATGGAGTTCTTAGCCTTAAGCCAGACACTCATTTTACAACCTACAAGGATCTATGTGAAAGAGGGTGAAAAGATTGTAAGAGTCGAAGATGGTAGGTGACTTCAAGAAAAAAGTGTTTCCCAGACCCAACAGGGTAGATGTGCATGTGGACACACATTAATTCTGATAGAATCTACATGAAACTGCAAGATCCAACAAGGTAAAATCTCAGTATAGATGAGGAGAGGTGGATACACAATCCCACCACTATCTGAGGAGCTATTAGCATTTGAAAGGTTCTGGGAGAGAGAGAGAATCAGTTTCCTTTAATATGTCATTCTCTTATGGGCTTACTACACGTTAACCCCCAGATTAAACAGGTCAACAAGAACTGTCCTCAGTGGGAAAAAAGAGAAAGAAAAGGAATCTCGAAGTTGGGTGAGGAAGGATAATAGGGTAGGAAAGAAGGTGTTGAAGTGTAAACATTCAAAATACAGTGTATGAAATTCTTAAATAATTAATAAAACTGAATAGTTGGAAGCAGATGTAATACTGAAAATACTTTCTTCTTGTTTTATTTGACCTTTGCAAGGGTTTACAAACTGTCCCCCTCAAGACCCTTTCTGAAAATTTGGCACATAATTCCTCCACTCTGCTATTAAATAAGTATATTTCTATGATTTTTGATGATTATAAGCTATATACAAATTATTTTATATTTCACATTTTTTTCACGAGTTTCCATGAGAATAATCATTATTTGGGAGGGCAGTAGGTTCAGCAGGAAAGACCACAGGAACTGAGAACAATGCCATATTTAACTTACATACAATAATACAGGTCTATGCATTTGACATGCAAGACTGCGTTAGAAACGGAGTCCTTTAAAAGTGTTTGTTAATGTTTTAATTACTGATATAGGGTGAAATGGAGTAAGATCATGTTTGTAACTAAATAATTTAAGTAACTAATGTTTGTTGTATTACAGTAAGATTTTGCGTTTACCCCATGTGGCTGGCGGCTGGCAATGGATGATGGTTGGAGAGGCCCATGCCCCATGTGGGCTTGGTGGCAGGTGCCTATGGCAGAAGAAACCTTTTTTCAACTTCAACACCTTCTTTCCTACCCTATTATCCTTCCTCACCCAACTTTGAGATTACTTTTCTTTTTCTTTTTTTCCACTTTTTATGTGCCTGAGTTCACATAAAAAGACTTTATTATTATGGAGGAGGAGAGAAAGGGAGGGGTTGGGAGGTACGTGCCCTCTAGCAGAGTAAGGGAAAGGAATGGCCAAGAGAGCCTGTGTGGGAATCCTTCTTACATGTAACTAGACATCAGGACTCAAGGTGGGGCTAGACCAATTGCCATTGGCAAGGTGTGGCTCAGGGGCTAGAACAGAATTCTAACAGTGTCTGTAATATAATCTAGTTATCTACTATTTCCTATCACATCCATGCTTGTTAATAATTCTGTGCTTTTACTGAATGACAACATCCGTGAAAAAGCAATTGGACAAGCCTGGAATTCTTTATTGGTCCATCCAGCCTGTATGCCCTGGGTGTTCCCTTCTTAGCATCCCTATCTGTGTTTTTCTATTTACTTAACTACTATTTACTTCAGTGACTTTCAGACATTAAAAGGAATTCTGCTATTTTCCACTTGAAAGACTTATTTTACCCTCATGTTAATCATATCCAAGCATACGACTCACTTCCCCTTATATGGAATACTCATTGAGACTATTTTGCCTGGTAACAACATGGATATTGTAAAGGTAGAGTAAAAATTTCCTCCCTGCTACTGCTAAGGCCTTTGGCACCCAGCAAGAGACTAGTACAGACTAGTTAAATAAATAAAGAAATAAATTTTCTAACATTTAATACTATGAGTGCTTATAAAGACTCATTCCAATAAGTTATTGTTGATCAAATATGCTGTTTCCAAGATTTTTCCAGCTCTAAAATGCTAACAATTTTATATAACATGAATCTATGTATAAATCCCATCACACACATTTTATAATCATATACTCTATGAGGGCGAAGACCAGTGTTCAGGAATAAGTCTTAACTGTACACTTTTAATCTACTGCATGCATGGTGATTAAATTTTTAAAAAAATCTTCTTTAATTATCATTATAAGCTTTCTTCCAGTGCCATGAAGTTTAAGTTGAAAACTCCTCATATGGTGGTGTTAGCATGTAATATGTAGTGATGGAACTCCCTCTCTCCCTTCCTTATTCCCTGTCTCCTCCTCTCCCCTTTTTTCTCTTCCTCTCCTTACCTTTCTCCCTCCCACTTCCTTCCCCCTCCTTCCCCCTCTCCCTCCCTTTCTCTCTTTGTCCCTCCCTCCCTCCTTTCTCCATCCCTCTCCCTCCCCTCTCCCTCCCTCCCTTCCTTTTTTCTCCCCCTCCTTCCCTCCCTCCCTCCCTTTCCCCTTCCCTCTCTCATTTTTTTCTGTGCAAAGGACAATGCCAACAGAACCTCTAGTACCCATCTGAGTATCCCTAATAGACGGTGTGGTCACATTTGCTTCTTCAGAAATGTGATGCTTTCTAAAGAAATAATAATATTTGCGTATTTTTTTGGTAAGCTGGCTCCACTAAGAATGTCTGGCTTTAGAGGAGTGATGCAATGGACCCTGGATTCTGATGTATATGTTACATGTCTGGACAAAACATTAAGACAAGTCATTCTCTCCATAGCTTGGTGGCTCTGTTGCTCTTTTTGACCTTGAGAGCTAGGCTTGCCATAAGCTTGTTGCTGCCAGTTGTGAGTGAAAGACATGAAAGCATTGCTTATAATCCCACTACAAGTTTACTAAGAACTTGTGATATAAATTCATCCATATTTGATGTTTTTGTTTTATATTGGAAAAATTCACTGCTATGGATAGAAATTTAGAAAGCAGTCCAACACTGAGATGGCCAAATCCAAGTGCCAAGCTCTCTATGTACCCTCTCATTTTAGGAATCACTTGAGTGCTCAGGTCTAATGTTGGCTCCTAGATCCTCACATAACAGGGAAGGCTCTGCCCTGCATTCAGTCCCTCATTAATGCAAATTTGCATAAGAGGTAAACAATGACACACTTTGCATATACACAAAGGGGGATGTTCAGGACCAGAAAGTGGAATTTGATACAGAAAAGGAGAGTGAGCACACACAAATAAGCAGAGGATGGCAAGGCGACTAATGAATAAAACATCTTTTAGAAGTGCAGAAAAATCAGTTGCACCATGTTAAAGCTGTTGCCAGGCAGCATATCTTTTCACAATAAACACTTGTGTGTCAGATAACTCATGGAGACACAGAATTAGCAAATGTAACTGCTGTCAGGCAGATTCTGCAGGGCACCGAATGCTTTCAGCCCTCTGCACAGCATCAGGAATGAATCTCTGCTTGTAACAACTTCTCCTTGAACCACATCATTTGTTTTTCTCTTCATAGAAATTACTAGTTTTTATGTCTGAACGCCTCTTTATCTTGCAAAAGCCAGGATGCAGACACAGATCAGTACCGCATTCTTCATGGTCTAGGCTTGGGAGAATGAGAGTATCCTAGCTCAGGTGTGGAATGTGTAGTGTTTCAAGAGTTCTCTCTGTGGCTCTCTCTCTCTCTCTCTCTCTCTCTCTCTCTCTACCCCCTCTCTTTCCTCTTTCTGTCTTTCTTTTTTTGACACAACTTCTCACTATACAACCCTGACCGGTCTGGAACTCCCTACACAGACCAGACTGGCCTTAAACTCACAGAGATCCTCTGTCTTTGCCTCCCTTGTGCTGTTCCTGAGCCACTATGCCAAAGATGACTGTAAGCATGAAAATGCTAGGGTGTTGAGAAGTCTATGTTGGTGTAAAAAAAGACAAAACAAAACAAAACAACTCCCCCCAAACAAAGCAAAGTGAAAAAACAGAAAAAAAAAAAGAAAAGAAAAAAAGCAAAGCTCAGAGTTTGTTCATAAAAATCAGTGAATCGAAATGAAGACAGCACTAAAACCTTGAAGTTAAACTCCACCTCTTTCTCTTGATCTGCAGGAAAGACAGAAACCCAGGGCACATCAGGAATAGCAATTGTCCTTTGGAGATGAAATGGCTGTAGGGCCACCCACCTCTGAATGAGCAGTACAGACTGGAAAAGCAGATTTTCAAACAGTAACTTGTTATCTGATATTCCTGGCAGAAACACAAAAACATACTTCCATCTCAAATTTATGGCACCATAATGTATTCCTTCTAAGCTTTCCAGATCTTTCCCATTGCCAAATGTGACCGGCACATAATCGCAGCGACTAAACAAATTAAATGTTCGGTTACAGACAAGCTCAAAAAAGAATGAGTAAGGGGAAGAAAATAAACCCAGACTGGTAATAAATTAATGCTGCTTCAGGCTTTTTAGTTAGTAAGCACTCAGCCAGCCTGAGACTCTGTTGGACTCCACCAGAGATGCATTTTGTTGGGAACATGGCAAGACTCACAGCTGCTTTCAAACTCTGTTGTAGCATAAGCATCAACCAACCTTTCTAAAATAATCTTATATATTGTCAAAGCACACATTGAAACATATTTCAGTTTGCTGCAACAAGATAAGAAACATGACAAATATTTGTTCCTTTAAGAGAAATAAATTTTGACCACTTCCTGTGTTTCTTTGATAGGATTAAAGACTTTTGCTATGGGTCCTTCCCAGACTGACTAAATATTAACACTTTAAAACATATTTGCCGATCCTTTTAAATTTACCATTATTCTTTTGTGGGAGTATGTGCTGAACTTAAAAATTTGATTTGATGTTAAATAATAAAATTTCATTTTTTTGGAGAAATATGCAGTAAGTAAAAAATACTGAAAGAAAATCCTGAGGGGAAGGAAATGTATGCTTACTTAGTAACTTTTAAAACAAGTTTAATGCTGGATATGACACTTAAAATACAATTATTCTGTGTCTGAACAGCAAAGTGAGAGTCAGGTGTGTCGGCTTCATACGGAAACCCTACATCAAGCATACACACCTACATACACAGAACTGAGTCTGTAGAACCCTACAGTCTGATATGACTTGCTTCAACTAATCCGTGTTGCCTACTAGCCAGCTCTAAACAAAGAGACTGGAGTTTTCACCAGCAATATTTTCTTGTATATTATTTTACCTATTTCATGTGGGAATATAACAAATTGTAATATATAAAGAAAATATAGGCACAATTTAAACAATGGGGAACTATGCTACAATGCCATTTTCAAATGCAGATCTGCATCTCATGTTTTTGTTCACTTAGTTTTTAAAGTTTCTTGAGAAATAGAATCTGTGAAAATGTGAGTCTCAAGAAAAAGTGCCGTTTAACAAATGTTCAGCACTCTATGAGAAGCCACATTATAGCTATGACTTATTTCCCTGAGAGTAATCACATCTTACTGAGTAGTTTCTTTTTTTAATTAAAAAAGATTTTCGGAAAGGTGCAAATTGTAGATTCCTTAGAATTTCAAATACTGCTAATGACCGATGTGCATTTATTGGTGATACCTAAGAAATGAGGGAACTAAAATTGTTCACGAAGTTGAAGAGATGAGTTCACTTTTTAGAGCGCTGGCTGCCCCACTAAAGGACGATGCAGGTCAGAACCATTTGCTACTCCAGTCCCAGGGGATTCACTGTCCTTTTCTGGACTTCATGGGTTCTAGGCAAGCATGTGGTATGTAGAAATACATGTAGCAAAACATTCATACATGTTTTAAAAATCCAAACAAACCTAATCATTCAATTATATCAGTATGTGTGAGTTTTTCTTAGATTATATATTTTTATTTGAAAATTTGTGTGAAACATTTATTGTTTTTTTAATGATAACAATGTTCTACTGAAGAAAGCAAGAGTGAAATGAAAGTGATGAATGTCAAAAGTCATTAAGAATTACAAACTAAAGCTACATATAGATACCACCACACACTTGATAGAATGAATCAAGTAAGTTATAATTGTCATTAACAATTTCTGGCAAGTATGAAGAATGACTATATCCAATATTCTGATAATTGAAATACAAGTTTTTTCTTCTATTTTTATTGAAAATCATATATATATATATACACACATACATATGTAGTTACACTGTGCACTGGGCATGAGCTCCACATCTTAAGCTAACTGCATCTACTAATGAAACAGAAGATGTTGATAGTTGCTGTAAACCCTCATACAAGGGTCAATGAAATCACAAATACAAACTTACTGTCAATGTTAAAGGTTCATATTAGCAGAAGTTGACTCCTTACATACCATAAAAGTACCAAATGGAAATGGATAGCTTAGTGAGCAAGTAATCAGTAAATGACTGATAAAGGTAATGTATTTTACAGCATTAAGCCTATTCAAGTACTTCTGCTTTTCTTTATGACTTACCTAGGTACTTAAAGTATGTTGGTCCATGGTTTCTTTACATGTGCCCTTGAATGTTTTCCATACATTTGTCATGATTTTTAAAAATGAATTTAAAATATACATTCTGAGTTGTCTACATATTCCTCACAAATTATACTACAATAGAAATAGTAATTAATTTTGTTAACAGATATTCATATCATTATAACAATTTCAGCATGTCTTTTGTAACTGCATGTTTTTTCCTATTGCTTTAAAGCTAATTTAAGCCACATTATATACAAAATTAAATCTTAACTTTTATAGCTACACCCTTGGGGTTCAATGAAAAGGCTTTATGAGCTAGAAATTAAAAGTACTGGTTGAAAATACTATTACATTATACCAGCTATTATTAAGGCAATTTACGAAGTTGCTACTAAAACTATACACATTTTTCATTGTTAACCCCCATATATTCAGTAAGCTCATGGGACTGTTTGGTATATAATTTGGCAAATAAAATCAATTGAAAAGTAAATAGTAAGTCAGTAGCATTTATCACCAAAGAAAATTACACTATATTAACAGCAACATTTATTTAACCCAACATGCTTGTGAATTACACATTTGTATCAGAGTCATTCTATGTGACTCCAAGAAAACATTTTGGTACAGTATTTCTTAGCTAGGAGGAGATACCTTTTTAACTTGGCATTTTTTTAACTTGAAAAATAATAAACTTTATGAAAGTATACATTTAAATTTATTAACATGAACATTTTTACAAATATGATGCTGCATGGAAGTCTGAGATAATCCATGTTTCACCATTCAAAAAATTATGAAATTGGCAGGTTTCAACAAGCTAATATGTAGATAAAGATTATTTACTGCAAAGATTTGGAAAGACTAGTAATATTTTAAATCATGAAACTATTACTGTGCATACAAAAATATTGCTTCATTGGTTTTAATCTCCTATGATGTCAGAGTGATTAATAGCTGTTTCATATGATTTCATAAATAATGATGAAAAATATTTAGAAAAACTAAAAAAAATGATATTCCTGATTATATTTTATTTATGTATGTCATGAAATTTTGGTAGTAAGCAATGCTATAGTATCCCATAATAAAAAAGCTTCCCTCCTGAAACAACAATATTTGAATGCTTCTATCACAAATCTAAAATGAACATTATTTCTTTCTGATAAAAGAAACTTGTTTTTAATGCTTGAAAAGAAGTTGGCTTCTCTTTAAATGTCAATTTTTGCATTCTTATATGTAACTCCATATGTAAAATTAAAAAAAAATTCTTCTGTTCTTTAAAGCTCATACTTTGGGACAGGTCCTGGCTATTGAATTGTGGTCACTAAGCATCAAATTATCCTTTTCTGTGTGAACTATCAGAGTTAAGATAAAGCAATGGATCAAAATCTGTAAGAAGTAGTTAATAAGAATGAAGAGAAAACAGTGGTGCTTTTTCAGAGTGAGGAAAATAAGTTTTTATTTAAAAATATTTACTTATTTTTATGCATCTGAATGTTTGGCCTGCATGCATGTCTGTGTATCACATATGATACGGGAAGAGATCATCAAATTCTCCGGAACTGGAGTTACAGATGGTTGTGAGCTGCTGTGTGAGTGTTGGGAATCAAACCCAGGTCCTCTATAAGAGTAGCTAGTGCTATTAATCCCTCAGCAGCCTAGCTGTCTCTCCAGCAATGATGAGCACAATCTTGTGAAAACATGATGCCTCTGTCCCTAAAGCAATAGAAACAAATCCTGATATTTGCTTGTGCTTGCCACTGTTTGAATGGAGCCAAATAGAAGACAATGGAGAAGGGTGGATTTGTAACACACTAACGGGAGAATCCTGTATGACTACTTAGGTGAAAGCAAAGTGAGAAATTTAGAAATCACTATGAGGCACAAACAAAGCCCTCTGAAGGTAGAATTCACCAAGTCAAGGTTAAAGGAAATAGCTTCAGAAAATTGACATTTACACTGTGTGGATACGAGTGCACACAGTAGGCTTCTGGTCTGGATAAACCTAAACAGAACAGAAGGTATGCCCAGATTGGTTGTCATTTTCCACACTGGCAATCTGACTCGGTTTAAATCTAATGTGCTACAAGCAGGGTGGAAACTCCTCTTCCATGTTGCTTACTGATTCTTTAGTAATATAAGTTTGTGATGTTGACAATTGAGCCCAGCTTTTACACACTGCTCAGTAAGTGCATCCACCAAGTTACACCCACAGCCCATATTTTTGTAGATTTTTGTTAGTAGATAACACTTGGTGAGAGCACATTAAGGTATATGAATGATATATGTTTAATTAATAAATTTGAAATTTTTACTTATTCAAATAATTAAAACAATTTCCATTTTGTTTAAATTATAAGGAAAATGGATTTGTAAATTATTTGATTGGAAAAGCCAAAACAATTTAGTGAATTTCCACAGTTAAAACCACAGCAAATAATAAACATAACTAATTTAATTTTATAAAGTATAATTCAAATTTATGATGTCTATAACAATTAAAATTACCAAACCCATAAATTTTGAGGATTGAATAAAGGATATTAATGAGTAATATTTTAACTTAAATTTCTCTGTAACTTCACTCTCAGAAGTATTTTATAATTTTATAAAGTCCTATTATTTTTGCTCAGGGATTAAAATTTTGGAATGAAGTTTGGGTATTTCTACATAATGTTGATAATGTATTACTTATTTAAAATATTTTGGTCATTGCCAGTCATTTAAACATTCATCTGGAGTCTTCAGCCAAGAATCTTGTTTGCTTCAAGAAACAAGATTGAAGATCAAATTTCTATATTTATGATAAGAAAGAAGATAGCTATAAAATTAACATTTAATTCCCTAAACAATTATTATATCCCTAAACAATTAGTTCACATACTTTTCTGGTGTCTGTAAATGAATGATTTTAAAATATGACTAATAAGGAAGTGGGTGAAAAGACTACATTACTTAGGAATTTTATTAGGCTGTCAATTTAAATACTCATTCCTCAGGCAAAGTGCAACTTCACATTTAAATAAATGTATATTAAACACTTCAAATTGATAGCATCAAGTCTTCCCTGGGGTATGATTCATTTAGACTTTTCTAGAATACTATTGTAGAGCATGGCAGTACACTACATTAATCTGGTATATTAATATCTTTAATTATAAATTCACCCTTGAGAAGCAAAGGTGTGTTTGATGTGTTTGAGAGTATCAAAATAAAAACTAAAACCATGCATAAGGTGAAAAAATTATCATTTTTGTTGCAATTGCATTGTTTTAAAGCTAATTATGAAAACCATAAAATCTCCACAGTTTTCCATTGAATACATGTTAATATTATTTAACATAAAAATCATTAACTGATTAAGTGTAATTCACATAAGAATGCAGTACCAAATGCAAATGAATTTGTTGTGTATCATTTTTAGCGTTAACATATAAACTATTGTGTTATGACTACAGGTCATTTTCAACATATCAGAAAATCAAAGTACGAAAAAAAGTTGAAATGAAAGATTCAATTGGTTACAGTTTTTCCAGTGTCAAATTATACAGAACTTTGCTAATACTATTTCAAATTAACACTAATAGAGAAGCAACCCACCTTTCTTAGAGAAAGAAACACATTTAGATTTTTAGAGAGGTCTTTGTCAAAAGAAAAATTGTGTGTAAATGTTGCTACTTGATTTGGAGCGAACATGAAACAACATTTAAAAATGAGTTGTTAATTCCATAACTGAAGGTAAAATATTTTAATTCCTTGCACTTTAAGAATAACAAAATGGCATAGTTTGTTTAAAAGAGTACTTTATTTTCTGTTTGACCTTTTTCAATCTAAGTAGGGTGAATACTTGCAATGGGTTTCAACATCATTTATCTGTTCCTCATATAGCTATGAAATTTTTAATTAAAATTGTATTAATTTGTATTAAAGAATAAAGTCAGAAGTAAAAATATCTCTGATAAAATGCTCATTCTAGAGAAAATTACAGATAAGCATCTTTTAAAAATGCACCAGTGTTATTTGGTAAACATATTTGTAAGTATATAACAACTGTTATATTGTTTTCCTCTAGTCTGACGGACAGGTGATCCTAGATTAGCTGAATCTACATACCCAAGTTGGTTTTGAAAAAAACAATACCAATAAATTCAAATTAGTTTGTAAACGTCGACACAAATCAAATTTGGATTCCCCTGACTTTAAACGTCCACTTGTCTAGATTCTAGATGCTTCCCACCTGCTGTCATGTCTTAATTTTTTTAAAAGCTTCATCTATTTGCAAAAAAGAAAGAAATTGGTATTGTCTTGTGTTGTTTCATTTTTAAACAAATCATTTGCAAGAAAATTATAGGTCCCCAGTGTTGAGCTTCTTTGCATATTAATTTTGTTAGCCTTGCCTCCTGTGGTCTTTAGTTCTGGAAGGCCTATTAGATAATATAAAAGATAAATTTTTCCTTTGTATCTCTGAGTTGATAGAAAATATATTCTTTTCCCCTTAAAACTAAAATGTGTAGTACTAGTCACACATTATATTCCCTTATATTACAAGTAGAAATTTATTTAAGCACACTAAATATCATAATAGTCAATACTTATATTCCTGAGGCCTCAATACTGCAGAGTATATATTAATGCTAAATAAATAAAACTATTGCACAGTGTACCAAACTGGTTAATGTACTACCATGAGATGTGAGCTTTGAAAACAAGTCTGAAGCATAGAAATTACTTTTTACTACAAATAAGTTACAGTTCAAACAAGTCAGGGAAGTAAAACTTGACACATATTGGACATATGATGATATACAAATAAGTAATACATTTTAAATTAAAATAGCCAATTGCTAGTGATGCAAATGTTTACATGATAAACTAAATAGAAAAACTATGTGTTTTCTCTTCTTGAAATTCCATATGTCACTCTTTTGGTTTTTATTTCTTCACCAATCCTCAAATCAGCTTACACTGTTTATGCTCAGGCTATGTAAACTATCTTACATTAAAAATGAATTGATTTCAGAAGTGTGCATGCATGTTTGTGTGTGTATTCATGCATACATGCTGTGGTGAGCAATGGACGAGTTTGTAAAACTGATTCCCTCTTTACACTGTATATCGGTTCTAGGGGTTCTGGGAGTAAAGATTATTCCACCATCAGGGCAAAGAAATAATAAGAAAATGTTACCTAGCTGAGAAAATATTCTTTTAGAAGCTATGATGATTTGCAATAATGAAGACAATTTAACTCATAGTATGACAGACTTTTGCAATTGTATTTTTTAAAATTTATTTTTTTCTCATACAATTCATCCTAACCAAAATTTCCCATCTCTCCCATTCTTATGGCTGACCGCTTACCTCCTCTTTCCCACAGATCCACTATTCCTATGTGTGTCTTCAGAAATGACCAGGCCGTTTTTTCATTATTATTATTATTATTATTATTATTATTATGAACAAAGAAGTCACACTTTCTAACCTTGTATATCCTTATTCAAGTTCCCTTCCCCCTCTCACCACATCAGGTCATTCTTTCTTCTTCTCCACAAATCCCCATCCCATCCCTGGGCAGGCAGCAGGCAGTCCCATGGTCCTACTGCCCCAATATTGCTTATCCTGGCAGATCTAGTTTTCTCCCCCCTTCCTCAAGAGTGAGTCGGGTGTTCTCTAGGGGGAGTGGGATCCAAGGAGTCCAGGGTGTTTCTGATCCCAAGCTGTTCAGTGGTTGTGGTTTGCAGCATGGGCATGCTTTGCTTTTTTCTAGTTTGTTTGTTTGTTTGTTTAGAGTCCACTAATGAGTGAGTGCATCCCCTGCTTATCTTTCTGAGTTTGTGATACCTCGCTCAGGAGGATATTCTCCAAGTCCATCCATTTGCCTGCAAATTTTAGGATATCATTTTTTCTTACTGCTGAGTAGTACTCCATTGTGTAGATGAACTACATTTTGTTAATCCATTCTTCAGTTGAGGGACATCTAGGTTGTTTCCAGTTTCTTGCTATTACAAATAACGCTACTATGAACATAGCTGAGCTAATGCCTTTGGAGTGTGACTGTGCATCTTTAGGGTACACACCCAGAAGTGGTATTGCTCGGTCCTTGGGGAGATTGATTCTCAGTTTTCTGAGAAACTGCCATACTGCATTCCAAAGTGGCTGAACAAGCTTACACTCCCACCAACAATGGAGGAGTATTCCCCTTGCTCTGCATCCTCTCCAGCATAGGCTGTCCTCTGTGTCTTTTATCTTAGCCAATCTAACAGGTGTCAGATGGTATCACAAAGTTGTTTTGATTTGTATTTCTCTGATGGCTAAAGATGATGAGCACTTTTTCAGGTGCCTTTCAGCCATCTGTAATTCTTCTGCTCAGAATTCCCTTTTTAGATCTCAACCCCATTTTTTGATTGGGTTATTCAAGGTTTTGGGCTCTAGATTCTTGGGTTCTTTATATATCTGAGAGATCAAGACCAGGCCTTTAACTTTAGAAAGTTATATGTTTAAATGAGAGAATTAAAAAAGTAAAATTCTTTGTGTGTGTGTGTTTTCCCATACATATAATAATTTTAATTATCAATTAACTGACAAGTAATTTTTTGAAGATCTACAAAGTGTAAGGTAATGTTCATGGCTAATGGCAAACAAAGGTTTTCTATAAAGGGCTTCTGAGTATTTATTTTAGATTTTGTAGGCTATGCTTTTTCATTGATATTTGAGCTGACAATGACCTCAAAGTAATTATGGGTTTTCTTGGTAAAAATATAGCCTGGTGAGAATCCTGAGTTATGAAACATTTAATTGTCATGTTCCCTTAGTTTCCTTTTGCTTCATTTTCCAGGATGGTCCATTGAACATTTTGAAGAAAGTACCTCTATTAAAATTTGTGTAATGATGGGTGACCATTATGAGACAAGGTTTTTAGGTTTGGGGGATAAATAATTTTTTAATTCCAAATATGGATCTGTTACTGGCAAAATAAAATTTGTGAGTATATTCTCTAAACCCTCTTGGACTTAGAAAGAATTAGTGTGCTATAAAGTCAAAGCAAGCCAAAGTGAAGAGAAGTCCAGAATGTCTAGTGAAATGTCTACTTACACAGATGACAAGATATGTTATTATTATTTGGTCTATTTGGATATTAAAGCTAAATAAAAATGTACTTTATATAAAATCACACTTTAAAAATCCAATAAATAGCTTTATGAAGACTAAGTATGTGTTGTTCTCATCTCTAAAGTGTACATATACACTTCCCCCTGTTATAGGTAGAAGACTCATAGAAAACAGACAATTCAGCAGTAAATTAATATATAAATTACAGAAATGTACTTAAGAACAATTGGTGATTGATTTGTTTTAAGGTACATATGAGCCATGTCCTTGTGGAATGGAAATTATTGCCTTTTTGCTTCTAAACTTTTAATGCATTTCTTAGCTATCAAAAATCTACAGTGTTCTAATAAAAAGTTCTTAGGTAGGACAATTACAGTAGAAATTTATTAACACATTCCTCTATGCTCTCTAATTTTATTGCCTTTTTATGTAAGTGTTGAAGAAAAATAATATCTTGAAAATTTGTCTTAACCTTTATATCTCTGATTAAAACATGGAAGCCTCACAGTTTATTGTGAATGTTTTAAAGAATGTCCATAAGTTTTTTCTTTTCATTTTTTTTGTCAACAGAAATGATTGAAAAATAGGCTAACTCAGAGCTAGTTCTCTGCCTCTGAAGCATTCTCTTAAGAAATGTGATGGTCATGGGCCCTACCTGCCACTTCAGACTTGTAGTTGTGCTTTGAAGTAGAAAAGAAAAAAAAAAGAAAGAAAGAAAGAAAAAAAAAGGCCACAATTTGGAGTGAATTTAGATTCATGTGTTCTCTTGTTGATTTCTATATTGGGATCAAAGCATGAAGTATATGATGTGACTGTACAGTTTTTATTAGAAATTATAGTACTTCTAAAGGCAAACTGGCACTTAAATGCCTTGAAAAATTATACATGTTTTATGCAAATTTAAAACTGTCTTTTAACTCAGTATTTATTGAACTCAAGTAAAAGCTCCTTAGTTCTTAATTTCTATCTGAAAATTCCATATCTACCAAGTTTCCTTAGACTTTGCAGTACATACCTCATTCTGATCTTCTTTCAACTGTTCCCGATGTGTCCCATTCTCCCAATTCTTTGTTGCTATCAGTGTATTGCAACTTTTTTGTCTTCTCTCTCTATAGTAGCATCATCAAGTACTTATCCTCCACTCTCATCTCTAGTCATTTCTATGTGCTGGCTGCTTTCTTCCTTCGGAGGTAGGTATAGGTGACAGAAACATTTGTCTACTGCTTCATTGTGGCTGTTGGCCTCTCTTTCATTTACTTATAATCACTGAACACAATTGTGTTACTTTACAGTAAAGTCCTGGTCATAGGATCTTTAGCTTATGGATCTTAGCCATCACATGTTTTCTATTTTTCTTTTACTTCATTAACTACAATATTAAGCTAGAAATAAAAATGAATTTTTTAAACAACTTTAATTCATTCAAGTCCAACTATTAAACATTCATTTTAAATATAACCTTGCCAGCATGTGTCTATGTCAGTGCATACAAGTTCCTCTGGACATTAATGTAGCTGGTAGAAGGCAGGTTCAAATAACTTGCATGTATCTTTTATTGCCCCAGTGTTACTAACCTGTCATAACATTCAAACACCAAGTTGCGGCCCCATGTGTGCTTAGCATGCATGAGTTTCTGAGATTGTTCCCTGGCCTCTCCCAAGCCCACAAAGGAAAACAAAGGAAGAAAGAGACTGAAAAGAAGGGAAGGAAGAGTGCACAAAGCTCCCTACCTCCTCTCATTATTGAGGTCTGGGCAGGAGGTGTCCAGCTATTCAGCAGGGCATGAACTTGTACAACACACTAACCTCTTGGCACCTTGACCTTACACTTCTGAACTACTAGAACTGTAAGCAATAACAAATAATTAAAAGCCTATTACTGATGGCTGTAAATTAATCTTAGTATATTACTGTCTAAATAATTGTTGGAACAAAATAGTAAATGCTAGAGTACTTATCTGAAATGAAGCATTTATACTTGGTTTTCCTTTCTGTAAGATAGTTTTGTTGTTGAGGCTTATTTAAAGCATCTTAAGTACATATTGGCAGGGGATATTGGCATTTGATCATAATTTAAATACTATGTAAATCTATACAATTAGAATTATTTTCTTCCCAAAATTCAAATAAGAAAATAGAAATATAATGTTTATGACAAAAAAGTATTAAGAGTCTTACTTTGGGACTATCCATATGGCCTTACAGGTAAAGTACTTGCCACCAAACCTCACAGACTGAGTTTGATTCGAAGAACTCACAAGGCAGAAGGAGAAAACTGACTCCCACAGGCCAACGATCCTTTTTTACAGAGTGGCAGTCAACAAAAATTCTTATTTCAAGCAAGGTAAAAGGTAAGGACAGGTATTGGAGGTTGTCCTCTGTCCTCCACATGTGCACCAAGGCACTCACACACACATACACAAACATACATCACTAATAGTCGAATGTGTACACATGGGAACTTACACACACACACTTCTCATTTAAGATTAAGTATAGAATTCTCAATATTAAACAAATGAAAACTTCTTTAAAATATTTTACTTTAAGATGTGAGCATTCAGTTACTGCTCCATCACCAAGCCTGCCTGCCTGCTTCCATGCTTTCTGCTATGATGGGCAAGGACTCTAACCCTCTGAAAATGTAAGCTCCCAATAAACACTTACTTCTGTAAGTTACCTTGGACACAGTATGTATGATAACAACAGAAATTTAACTAAGAAAACGTGTGATATTAGTCTTATTGAGATTATCTAATTTCCTTGATATAACCATCTTGCCATATTTTGCATGTTTATTGTGTGTATACTTTCACTGACAAATGTGGGAAATCAGCAAACTAAATACTTACATAGGCTTACGCCAATGTTTTCCTATATAAGCTACTCAAAAAAGTTAAGTATTTTCTTTTTCTTTTCATAAATTGTCATCATACACACATTCATTTATACATGATCAGTATTATTTTTTTGTCATTGTTCAGTGATGCTACTAATACAGTATAGTTTAAAAATGTACTAACTTCACACCTTGAGACACAACCATTAGACACAGGGGGTGAGAAAGGGAGAGGAAGAAACTGGAAATAGCCTAAGTCTTTTAAAATCAAAGCACACTTCCAGTGATACCCCTCCCCCAACAAGGCCACACTTCCTAATTTTTCTCAAACAATTCTACCAACTGGGGACTAAGTATTCTAATATATGAGTTACAGCCCTCTCATTCAAACCACACACATTTTTCCCTCTCCTCTATGTCTCTAGGTTTTATATAGGTACATAAAATGATGATGAATAAATATATTACATAAAAATAGAAGCAAAACTTTGTAAGGAATCAAAGGAGGCCAATGGAAGGGAGGAGGGGATAAACTCAATATACTTCGTAAGAGTACCTACAACATATTTTATCTTACAATTACTTATTGTTTGTGTGAGTGTGTATACATGTGTAGACAGACATACATGTGCTGTGGTGTGTACTTGTGTAGCTTGTGAACGTCAGTTTTCTCCTTCCATCATGTAGGTGCCAGGGTTGCAACTCATGTTGTTAGGCTTGTCCACTTCCTCTTCCTCTTACTCCTCCTCCTTCTCTTGACAATAGCCTTTCAAGCTGGGAAGAGATGGTATCATTGGGTTTTTATTTGTATTTCCCTAATGGATAATAATATTGAACATTACTTCATATTTATTTTCCACTTGAATTCTTGTTTTGAAAAATATCTAAGAATATCTCTTATAGTTGAGCATCTAGCTTAGTGGTTGAATGATTCCTTAGCATGTACTAAGCTCTGGATTCAATCTTCTATGCTAAAACAAAACATAAAGAACATAAAAATCACCAAATTTTGTCATTGTCTCTCAAAATCATCTCAGAATATAATCGGTTTCCACATGTTAAAGCAAAACCAACAGAGGTCATGTATCTTATGAGAAAGTTCTTAATGCATGCAAGCAGCATGGATAGAAAATGGTAGTGGATGCTAAGACAAACAAAACCAACAAAAAAAATGCCAGATATAGTTCAATAAAATAGTCACTCAGAAGTCTCCATATGAGACTCTTCCTACCTTCCAAATAACCTACTAAGACACGTTCAGATGCCGTAAGCTCATCCAAGGCCCCATTTCATCATTTGTTCTTGGGTTTAGTGACCTGAACGTGCTTTTAAGCTGCATTTAATGTTTGATTATTAAACACATTAATAAATTAAACAATTAATTTCTCCAGGGATAAATTATTTTATCATCTGTGATTTGTGACACTTTCAAGGCTACTTAACATTTAGAGATGTACATGTTGAAAATATCTTGAGACATGGCTCATATGCATGCTATAAGTTAAATTTCTGCATGGCCCGTCAAATCAACCAGGCAGTGTTCACCTGGGCTCAGAGAGACTGAGGCAGTAAGCACAGGGCCTGCATCTGCCTGCACTGGTCTTCTGTGTATATGCTATGTTGTTAGCATGGTGTTTTTGTGGGAACTCTTAACAGTGGGTACAGGGTGTGTCTCTGACTCTTTTGCCTGCTTTGAGACATTTTTCCTCCTATTGGGTTGCCTTGTCCAGCCTTGATATAGGGCTTTTGCCTTGTGTTATTGTATCTTGTTTTTGTCCTGTCTGGCTGTTGTTGTTTGGAGACTGTTCTTTTATGAAGGAAAATAGAGGAGGAGTGTACCTGGGAGAGAGGTGAAGTGGTGGGGGCTACAGGAGTAGAGGGAGGGAAATTGTGGTTGAGATGTATTGCAGGACAGAACTTATTTTCAAGTAAAAGAAAAAAAAGAATATATCTTTTTCTTATACAAAAACAAAAACCCAGCAACAAAAACTGCATTAGTTTTCTGCTCAATAAATATTAAATAAAACATTTTGGAAAGCTGAAATATTGTCATTGTCACATACATTTATGGTCATATGTATACTCAAAATTTGTTTTAAATGTGTGACAAAACAAATCTATTCACTAGCCTGATTGAAATCTTTCCTATGGCATGAAAAGTCTTACACACATAGGTCTTAACTTGATGCAAAGGTAGGTACAGTAATGTCTTGGGAATCCTAGATTAAGGAAAAAAAGAAAGTTTTACTTCTAGATAGAAAGCTAAGCGTGTGTAAAAGAACACTCCAGTTGTAAGTTTTTACTTGTTTTCCTAGATAAATTATTTTTGGAACAAAGTAAAATGCTATGAAGAAACCCTAAAAATATTTCAAATATCAAAAACAGGTTTTTAAATTTTTTTTAAAAAAATTATTTTTATTTAGGTGAAATAACACACAGACACACACACAGACACACAGACACACAAACACACACACACACACACGAGCACATGAGTGTGGAACCTGGAAAATTTATGGATTCCATTAAGTTAATGTTATAGGCATTCATGAGCCACCCAGTTAGGGTGCTGAAAACTGAACTTGGGTTTTCTGGAAAAGTAGTAATTATTCTTAACCATTGAGTAACCTCACAGCTCCTTAAAATTTTCTTAAATCAATGTTTAGAATTTGATAAATATTCAGTTTATTTGCATAGCATTTATTCATTCAATAAATAGTATTGTATTTTTTAAAATGGGAATCGAAATGGAACTATACTTGAAAATAAGCCTTCTACCTTCTTGGAACTTGTGATGTAGCAGAGAAGACAGTTACAGACTAATTACAAGGTAATCAACAATACAAAAAGAATTATACACAGTGTTATAAAGGCATATGTCAAAACCTAATCTACTCTGAAGGTGTTAGAGACAGAAACTTTTAGCTAGGCAGATGGAGGTGAAGGAAAGCAAATGCATTTCATTTGAGGAGTACTTGAGAGGTAAATGACAACACCTGTCAATTGGTTATTTGCAGGAAAAGGAGAAGCAAGCAGCAGGAAAGAAGCATGACATCTTGTCTTCTGTATTGAATAATTTGTACATTTATGAAGTGAGGATCCTAGAAAGGTTGAAGATCAAGAAGGAACAGAAATGATAAGTTTTCTGCCTAAGATGTGAAACACATAAGAGTGGTATCGGTTAGGTGGTTTACTGTTTCTATTTTAAGGTTGCAAAACGATTTAGATTAGACAGAAATAATCAAGCTTATTAGTATACAGAAAGGAGCCCAAGAACATGTTAATGAAGAAGAAACAGGGTGAGGTAGTAGGAGAGGAAGAGAAAGGCAGAATCTGTTTTCTCCAGATGACCTCCTCATACATCATCCAGTCCCAAGAGGTCACCTTAAACACATGTACATATAAGCAACCCTAAATAGGCTCATTAAATTGTTTATAAATAAAGAAGAATAAGTCATGAATTACAGAGAGAGAATGGGAAGGGCACAGGAGGAGTTGGAGGGAGTATAGTAAAAATGAAAACAATGTAAAACAGTACCCATGTCTGAAATTCTCATAAATTCATTCATTTATTTATTTCTCATTTATGACTGTCTTGAAATTGTAAAGAAAATTAAAAACTTCTCTGAGAAAAATGAAATATGAGTGAGATTATCACCAGGGTACAGGGCCTGTAATAAAAATCACAAAGAAGTTTTGCAGGGAATTAAAACACGAAAACAAACAAACAAACAAAAATTTAAAGCATTGTGAAGAAAAAATTTTAAAAATGTGAATAAAGCACAGGGCAATTAAAAAGAGAGAAGGAAGGGAAAAGAATGGGGGAAGCTTTGCAAAAGAAGGCATGTTCAGTACCAATAAACATCCAGAAAGAGCAAAAAACTAAGGATTAAAAAGAATACTATTCTACTTTCTCACTGTATCTAAGCACTCAAAATCTTAGTGGCTACAAAGTAACTTATTACAATTAATTTTGTTTTCAGGATATTTTAAATTTATTTCATGGATCACTCATTGGTACCACAATATAACCAAAGATCTTTATTTTGTTGAAAATTTCTTGAAGACTATGTTGGTCTAACTTGATTTCTATTATGCTACCTATGTGTGTGTGTGTGTGTGTGTGTGTGTGTGTGTGTGTGTGTATGTGTGTGTGATTGCTAAAAAGACTACATACATTCATATAAAGCTTTGAAATTCTTATCATTCATCTTGATATATTATTTGAAGAGTAAGAGAACATATGATCAACAAAGTTTCAGGTTATGTTAATAGAAATGACACCTTATGGAATCTAGACACATTAGAGGAAACTCACATCCTTCAATGAAATGTTCAAGAATGGAATTCTCATTAACCTTGGGCATCCTCCAGATGCTCCTTTGATACTTGTGACTACCTTGCACACCATGTGGCTGAGCCCACTGACCCATACGCTACACGGTGTGATGCACATGTGAAGGCTGAAATCAAAGTTTCTGAACAGTAGGCTGCCCAATTTTAGATGAACCTCTTCAGACTCAATATTTTTCTTAGCCTTTGTTGAGAAAAGTTCACATCATGATTTTTTTTGTAGTTACTTATCCAGATGATGAATCTTATAGATTCATGTTGAAATAATGTATCCTATATTGGCTTTGATTTTTAAAAGTATTTGAAGAGTCTATATAACAGAAATATAAACTCCACGCAAAGAGGTTCTATGCCATCTAGTTTTTAAAGATATATTTATTTTATTGTTTTATGGGTATTGTGCACCATGTGTGTGCCTAGTGCCCATGAAAGTCAGAAAGAACATTGGGTCACCTGCAGGTGGAATTAAAGATGGCTTTAAGCCACCTATGGGTGCTGGGAATTGAACCAGATCCTCTATAAAAATGTCATATGCTTTTAACTTTCATGCCTGCTGTCCAGCCCTCTATCATATTTTTGTGGACAATGGCAATCATTAAAATGTTACCAGTATTCTCACCCTTAATTTAAAATTAAATATATTATTATCATTTAAACTTCAAGAATTAGAAAGTGAATAAAAGCCCAGGAATATAGACAACATTTATTTTTATTTTTAGGGTGGGGTCTCACTCTGTGGCTCAGGGTAGCCTGATCCCCCTGGCTCAGTTTCTTAGTAGCTGGGATATTTGATGTTTTGACTGGTCATCTGTTTCTAGCTCCTAGTACAATGGTTGTCTCATATGGTGCTAGTTTTTTTATTCCTTGAATGAATGAAAAACAGAGATATGATCTTTGCTAGTTGACAGAGAAATTATACTATATTACCATATCTCTAGGAAAATATAGATACATCAACACTTTCCTTTTTTACTTTTATTTCCTGGCCATCTTCTAGAAATTTCTAATATTTACCATTTGAAAGAATCAAAAAAATAAGTTTCTTATTTATATATGTCAGAGTGTTTGTGAGTGAGGATGTCTATGCCATGTGCACATGTAGAGCTCAGAGGACAACTTGTGGGTTTGCTCTCCTTCTGCCATGTGGGTCTTGAGGAATTGAACTCAAGTCTTTCAGCTTAGCAGCAAGAACCTTTTCCCACTGATCCATCTCAGTGAATATGTACTGTTGATAGGGTATAGCCATGTCAAGGATCCTAGAGGTTAAGATCCATGGAGGATTAGCAAAGCCTCCCTTAGGGTAAAGTTCAGAAATAAAGGAATCTGGTTCATGAGTGGATGTGATAGGGTGCATGGAAAATATCTATGATAGTTTTCTCCTCCAGATATTAACAGCCTGAAGACTGATTGTAGAGAAAGAGAGAAGACTGCTCTGTAGAGACAGAGACTGCTCCTACTACAATTAGTTAAAGCCATATCCTTAATCTATGTCTTGGTTGTATGCCTTGAGATCAATAAACCTTGTATCCTCACCATGGAGAGTGAAACTCAAATGTAGACTCTTCTGGTAAGCACTTTTATCCACTGAACTGTATTGCTGGTCCCAAGTGAAAACATACTCTTATGCTCACTTGAAGATGTTCCCTGAACTCCTTCAAAATCTAAATGGTATTCTGTTTATTATCTGTCTATATACCTATAAATTGATCTGGCTATTTAGTGAGAGTCTCAGAGTCATTCTCTTTTCTACTTTGACGTGACCACTTTGAGGACAGGATCCTGTGTCATTGACATTACAGAGTACTCAGTAAAGCAAAGATGATTCCAATATGTGAAAGAATCATTCTTTTTATCAGGAAAGCAGAAAACCAGTGAGTCAAATATCAAACAGAAACACAACAATTTACTTAACTCAATTACTAGTGCTATCCAAATCTTCAGAAAACAAAATAAACTAAAACTTAAAAACACTTCAAAGAAACAAAAGGAAACATTTATTTCGCATAGTAGAAAAAAGAGACACAAACTATGTGTGAAACTTAAAAAAGTAAGCATTGTTTAAGGCCTGTTGCCTTCTTGATTTTTTTTAAAAGAATTCTATTGGAGGTTACATATATCATAATCCAGATATCTTATTAAACATCCTGAATTATAACACTTGTACAAATTCACACTCAGACTTCTTTCTTAATAATGCCCAGAATTACCTGCTTTGTGTAGCATTGTTCACAGTGGGGCTAGGCCCACTCACATCAACCATTAATCAGGAAAATGACCCCACAGACACCCATAGGCCAGTCTGATGGAGGCAGTTCTGCAGTTGAAGCTCCCTCCTCCCACGTGACTTTGTTTTGCATCAAGACGACAAAAGGAGCTCATTTTCTTCACATTCTCAACCAAATAAAGGAGACACAAAACAGCTTCAAGGAAACTTACTCAAATACAGTATGCTCGTTTTATTTGTAGCTTTTGGTCTTTTAAAAACACAACCATACCATAAAAAAGGCAATTACATGTGGTAAGGGCAGGGAAAGAGCTGTCACCATACTTGACATGGATCTAAGTACATTTATGGCACTATAATAAAATGTTTTCAATAGAGCTTTCCACAAACAGAATTTAAAAATGGGACCGCAGTAGCATATGGCTGTGTAAATTGTAAGTGCAATCCACATGTCTTCAACAATGCCAATGTGATGAGCTAGTGAAAATACAAATCAGGAAAGGTACACTATTAAACTGGCTACTTCAGAAAAGCCAGATGGTCCAGAGGGTTCACAGCCATTCTCTGAATGTCAAAAGGCGAAATACAATCAGTCTGTAATTACAGCCAGCATACTTATCGTCTTACAGACTGTAGATTTCACAGAGTTCACATATCATAAGATTCATAGGTATGCTTAAAAATTTAATGATTCATGTAAGTAGGGGAAAAGGAAGCATCAATTATGATTTCCAGTTATTGAAATTTCACTGTTGGAATTAAATGTATTTGAGTACCAACTCTTAAGGGAGTTGGTAGCCCCAGGGAGCCGTATTTTAAGTGTGTCCACTTTTATTTAAAGTACTGTATGATGGACCACACACATGAATCATCGTTATTCAATGTACAAACTAGAAGCCAGCCTGACTCCATAGCTAGTTCTTTCCCACATGGGATTTTCCTAAGGTAGACTTTTGTGTAACACTTTTACAATTTTTACTAAACTGGTTGCCATCTGTGTTATGATTTGCTTGCCACCATTCTCAAAATGATGAATTTATACTTCAGAATATATCCTTGGGGAGATTGATTCCCACTTTTATGAGAATCCTCCATACTGAATTCCAGAGTGGCTGAACAAGTTTACACTCCCACCAACAATGGAGGAGTGTTCCCCTTGTTCTACACTCTCTCTAGCATAGGCTGTCATCTGTGTTTTTGATCTTAGCCATTCTGACAGGTGTAAGGTGGTACTTAAAGATGCACATTCATAGCCCAAAAGCATTAGCTCAGCTATGTTCATAGCAGCATTATTCATAATAGCAAGAACCTGGAAACAACCTAGATGCCTCTCAACTGATGAATGGATTAACAAGCTGTGGTACATTTACACAATGGAGTACTACTCAGCAGTAAAAAAAAAATTACATACTAAAATTCTCAGGCAAATGGTTGGATTTGGTGAATATCCTCTTGAATGACATCTTACAAACCCAGAAGGATATGCAGGGGATGTACTCACTCATTAGTGGACTTTAAGCAAAAGTATTCTTATTTCATTGAAAGATGATGGGTGAATAAAGTGATTTTAAACACACACACACACACACACACACACACACACACACACACACACACCCCTTCTGTTTCAAATTCCCAAGGATTAGTGCACACTTACAGTTATATATTTGCTAGTAAAAAGAAAAAGCCTTTACTTAAAAAGTCTAAAAAGTCTCTTTTTTGTTACTTTCTTAAAAAATTACATTGATAGTATAAAACAACATAAATTTATCCTACACTCTGAAATCAATAGTTAGCAATCCTGTGAGTTCCTTTCACAGACTGCAGTGCACATTAATTGTTCTCAATTCTCCTTTTCTTTTTTACTTATTTATAAAAAAGTATTTTTCCCATGTATACCCCTGCTCCCCCTCTCTTCTCTCCTCTCAATTCCTCTCAGTCAGCCTTCAGCCTCCTCCCTTTCCACCCCCGATCCCGTACCTCCCAAAATGCAAGAAGTCCTAAGGTGGATCAGCTCAGAATGACACATCCACTCCAGGCAAGTTCGATTTCCTTATCCTAATATCAAGACTGGGTTAGGAGCTCTTCTGCAGGAAATGGGCTCCAAGGTGCAAGCCCATGCACAGGAACACGGTCTGATCACACCCTTCGAGGTTTCGCATACTGCCCATGCCAATCCACAGTTGCCTACCCTTGGAGAACCTAGCTCCTTTCATTGATTGTTCCCCACTGTCTTTTGTTGATTAAATGATCTCCTCAGGGCTCCTGCCAACCATCTCTGTGGAACTCCTCCTGGTAATCCCTATTCCCCTTGCTCATACAAACTCCCCTCTCCTCCTCCCCTCTCAGCTGGACCAGTAGCTCAGCCCAGTGCTCAGCCATGTATTTCTGCCTCCACCTCCTCTATTCATTGTTGGATGTAAGTTGTGTGATGGCATTTAGGGTGACTATTTATTTGGTTATAGGGGAATTCCTGTTTAGACACCACCTTCTTTATTGGTTGAAGCTAGGGACATCCTGTGAGTTCTTGGAGGTTTCCCTAGCAGCCAGTCTCTTTCCAACCCCACATTTGGCTTCCTCTGTTAAGATATCCATCAATTTTTTTCTTCCCTCTTTGTTGCTCCTCTCACTCAACCATCTCTTTCTCTCATGATTTGTTCCCACCTGTTCTTGGTTGCAACCTGTTATGATCCCAA
The DNA here is from genome assembly GCA_004025045.1 of Sigmodon hispidus. Lineage (NCBI taxonomy): Eukaryota > Metazoa > Chordata > Mammalia > Rodentia > Cricetidae > Sigmodon > Sigmodon hispidus. The sequence continues at coordinate 135,642 of PVIH01003520.1, forward strand.
TTTGATAAGGAGATTTCTATTTTCTCTTCCTAGGGAAATCCCTGGATGTCCCTCTTAAGTCAACTCTTTCAATGTGTCCTGGCACATAGGTTTTGAGGAGCATGCACATGCAAGGCCTTGCCCTATTTTCTGTCTCTCCTTTTTGTGTTCTTTGTATTGGATTGCTTAAAGTATTTAGAACATACATGTATAATACAGGGTGATTTCATGTCACTATAGTTGATGTTTTCCCCCAAGGAAGTTTACATTTTGATATGCTGGAGGTAACAGACAGGTTATCTGTTGGAGGCACAACACAAACCACTATAGATGATTGCTACAATATAAAATTGGAAGAGTTAACTAAATATGTTTAATATTATTTATTTTTAATAAGCAGAATTTATAATATAATATAATTATATTATAATAATATAATTATAATATAATAATTAGGTATATTCTATATAATCTGTTAGAAATAAACTTCACTGATATCTACTTCAAGGTTAAGTGGTAAATGAATTGTGAATCTGGATTTGTGGTGTTTTCAGATGCTGTGTTTTTTAATTGGTAAGAAGAAATGCCCAAAGGGTTGAGTCAAGTTGTAAGAGCTACTTGGTAATGAGCCTGAGCCATAGGCCAAATAGTTTATAATTATATATAAAAAAGAAATGCCCAAATCTTCCCTAGGATCACAAAATACATGCTGTAGTTGACATGGGTCAGAATTATGAATGAGTTAGGAAACTATTAAGCTTTCTTTGAACATCTAACTTTTGTATATAGAAACATTTCTAGCATACTATAGAACTATCAAGTACCCTTCAAATGGGGTGCAGTTCTGGCACCAAATCATTTCCTAACATTAAGAATACTAGAAAAGGATTTCATTTGAAAATAAAGTGAAGACTCTCACTTGTCCCTTTTTTTCTCTGCTGTCACTTTCTTATAATACAGAGACCTAAGAAACCAGGCTGAACCAATCAGGCAGCATGTGGTTCTGTGTGTCACTGCAGTCTCTTTGACATATGCTTCTGCAGTTATGAACCATATGAGGTGCTCAGGACATAATCTCACACAAGCTGCAATTACCCAATAACTGTATGTTGTCCTGTGATAGTTTATACAGAGCCTTTTCACATCATTTTGAATAAATATATAAAATTCTTATTGTTATAAGTGTGCCCAATTATTTCTTTACTTTTTATATTTCAATAATTATAGTTTAGCTGTTGTATGTAACAAGGCAATGAACATGTTTTTGTGTATAGTTTTTCTGTTTTACTTAAAAACATAGATTGTAAAGTAGAGTTTCTGATAAAAGTGCATGAAAATATTTCTTTCTTGTGTGTGATACCAAAATATTGAATTACTTTCACTTCAATAAGAAAAGTGAGAATTTATTCATTATGTTTCTGAGATAAATCTGTATTTTTGTTTCTTAATTTATTTCAGCTGATGAATATAATTTATTACATAAATAAACCATAATTTGTCAGTCTAGTCTTATATTGTAGACACTTATGGCAATTCAAGTGAGTTAGTAGTGTAAACACGTGTGCCTTTGAACACCTGTGGGTAATTTCTCTAGGATAGCTACTCAGAGAGTCTATTTCATATGTTCCTCATCAATTTTTTTTTTAGAAATCAGTAAATAGTGCTTCTGACATATGTCAGTGTTTTATATTTATTTATTCATTTATTTAGCCTTTTTTTTACAAAGTGGTTTTAATTCATTGGATACATATTTAGTAGTGGAATTGTTGGGTCTTTTGATAGACATATTTTTAATTTTTTAAGGAACCTACATATTTTTCTATAGTGACTATACCAGCTCCTCACCATCTAAGGATTCTCTTATCTCTATATCCTCACCAGCATTTCTCTTTTTGTTTTGTTTATTTATTTTTTGTTTTTACACCTGGATCAATGGTTCTCCTCTCTTCTCTCTTCCTCCCAGTCCCTCTTGCCCCCCTCTTCTCTTCCGTGGCCCCATCCACACAGCCTCCTGTTTCTCCTCAGAAAAGGGTGGTTCTTTCATGGAGATCAGCCAGCCATGGTATGCCAAGTTGCAGTGAGGTTAGGCAGCTCCTCTTCTACTAAGGTTGAATGAGCCAATCTGGTAGGAGGAGAAGGTTCCCAAAGCAGGTAACCTAATCAGAGTCATCCTTTGCTCCCACTGTTATGATTCTCACAAGAAGACTAAATTACATACTGCATCATAAATGCACAGGACCTCTGTCAGCTCCCTGGTTGTTTCTCCAGTCTGTGGGAGCCTCTATGAGCCCAGGTTAGTTGGGTTGTCTGTGGGTTTTTTTGTGGTGTCCTTGACCCCTCTGTCTCTTTCAGTACTTCCTTCCCCTCTTCCACAGAATTTCCTGAGCTCCATCTAATGTCTGGCAGTGGCTTTCTGCATCTATTTCCATAATTTGCTGAATGAACTCTCTTGACAACAATTATGCTTGGTAGGCACCACTCTCTGAGTACAGCAAAATATCATTAGGAATCATTTTATTGACTTTTTGTTTGTTTTTGTTTTTCTTTTGTTTTATTTTTGTTAGTTGTGTTTGGTTCTATCCTAGGTCTCTGGGCTGTCCAGCTTCTGGGTCCTAGCCCTAAAGGTGACCTCCCTTGTGTTATGGATTTCAAGCTGGACCAGTCATTGGTTGGCCACTCCCACAATTTCTGTGCCACTTTTAACCCCAACACATCTTGTAGACAGGACAAATCATAGGTCAAAGGTTTTGTGGCTAGGCTGGTGTCCCATTCCCATCACTGGTTACAGGCGAAGGCCAGTTCAGATTCCATATGTCCCTTTGAGAGGAGTCTTAACTGATGTCACCTTCACTGAGTGCTGGGTGTTTCCATTGCCCTAGGTTGTTTCTAGCTCCAGGTAGTTTTTGACATATGAATAATCTTTTTTATAGCCCTTTGTCATCTTACCCACTTGTCTATTTTTTTCATATGTGTCCCAACATTGCTCTTTAAAATAATTATATCCCCATTACCCTTTTGATAAGTGCTTGAGAAATTTCTCACACTTTGCTTGATCCTCTCAACCATTTATTATTGTTATTATCACAAATTTACATATGCTTATCATATTGGATTATAATATACTGATTGAAATGATACTAAAATTTCACACGGAGGAGATTTAATTTCTTGTAAAAGCAATGTATGATGTTGAGTGAATGTAATATAGGAGTGGATATGAGAAGATTTATAATATTAAAGTTGATATTTGAGTAAAGTCAAAATATATGAAAAAGATAAATTAAATACAATATTCATTTATTATATATAGCAATTTAATATAAATAAATACCCATTTTGTTGAAATAATTTTCAATTGCTAATAATATTTGTTACTACATTTTATTGAGGCTATTAATGATCACAATACATTACATGTAAATAGAGGGGAAATGAGCTTCCCCATATTTTATCATATTTGTTCTATTCATGTGATTTACAAAAATTTGAACAAATAATTTAGTAAACATTAAAGACAAGAACCTGGAAATAACCTAGATGCTCCTCAACTGAGGAATGAATTAACAAACTGTGGCACACCTACAAAATGGAGTAAGAAAAGTAACATACTAAAATTTTCAGGCAAATGGATGGATTTGGAGAGTATCCTCCTGAGTGAGATATCACAAACCCAGAAGGATAAGCAGGGGATGTACTCACTCATTAGTGGACTTCAAGCAAAAGCATCCTTATTTCATTGAAAGATGATGGGTGAATAATGTGATTTAAAACACACACACATACACAAACACACACACACAACTACTTCTGGTTTGACTGTAGAAGAGTTGCTTAGCAGGAATTTGTTTTGGCCATAGTACATCCGTGGGCCACCTAGTGTGCTTTCTCCATCTCTAGCTGAGCCTAACCTGGCTTGAGGTGCCTTAGGTTTTATTTTTCATGTTCCATGTATTTTAGAGAAAAGAGACACAGAGAACAGTTATTTTCATTATTTAAAATGCCTACATAAGAACAAACTACAACTATTGTTAATTTTAAGATGTATTTATAAAGTTTCTCCCTTTAAGATATCCTCAGTGCTGTATCTTTTTAAAGAAATTTCAATACAAATTTGTCTTTTATATAGTAATAGATGTTGATAAATTTGTCTTTTATATAGTAATAGATGTTGATAAATAAATAACAATGAAAAACAAAAGAAATCAAGTAGGGGATTGGAGAGATGTCTCAGTGGTCAGGAGCACTGCTATGGGAATGGGAGTGAGATATATTACTCTTTCAGAAGACTTAAGTTCGGTTCCCTGAACTCACATGGCAGCTAGGAACCATCCGTAACTTCAATTCCAGAGCATCTGATGCTCTTTTGACTTCTGCTGCACCAGGCACACATGTGGTGTGCAGATTTAGAAGGAAGCCAAACACTCATACACATAAAATAATAAAAATGTTTATAAACCTTACATATAGTCATTAAATTTCTGTAATGCCTTATGTTTTCATATTTACTGTTATACATATTTTAGGCAAATTAATCGATATTGAACTTTATCCCTAATAACTAGAAATTATTTTAATGTCAAATTCTTTTTAGTAATTACACATTTACAATTATTTTTATAATTTTTTAAAATGATACTACAGTTATATCATTTCCTCCTTTGTGCAAGTCATTTACTATGGACATAGGCTGTGTGAGAATGTTTCCTTTTAACACTGCCATGGTTACTTAGTGTATATATTATTAACCATGGGGTTTTCTTAAAGTTTTAAAAGTTCCTACAGTTATCATTGCTGACTTCATCCTACACTGTCAAAATACCTTAGTGGTGGTATAAAAACCACAAAATCCAGTTAATTTTCTCTACCAAAAACACAAATCTCTTTTTTGTATTTTAATATTGGCTTTGTTTAATATTCTGATAATTTAAAGTAATTTAATTTTGGCATGATTCATGAAAGTTCAATTTTGTTAAATTTATAGTTAAATTTTTGTTATCTTAAAGTTTTTGTTGTTATTGTGAATATTAATTTTTACTTATTTATTAAGTATTCTTATTGGTTAGAAGTTCTATATAGATATCATCCCTTTTTTTAAGCCCCAGCTTCTTAATAGTAGATTTGTAAGCTTCAGATTTTTAATGAATTTCTATATAATAAGCATAAAATTTACTATTTGAGAATATACTCATTTAATAAGCTAAAAAAGAATATGAAAAGAAAAAGCCAAGTTCAAGAACATTGAAGTACAGGCTATTTGGATTCTAATGAGACAGCTTTAGATCAAGAGATATCAGAAAGCTGCATATTATCTGAGTCTTTGTTTTTTGCCTTTTTAATTTTTTATTATGAATAAAGTCGTATTTTTATCCATGTATGTCCTTGATCAAGCTCCCTTCCCCCTCCCACATATTCCAGTCACTCTCTCTTTTCCACATATTTGAGTCTTGAAATGAATATTATACTCTTCCAGAATTGAGTGAATGTTTGTTAGAGTGAGATACATACATGTGCATAAAAAAGAACTTACTGGAACATACTTAAAAAGACTTCAGTTTATATAAATTGCGTAATTTATCAAGTGCTGGTGTGGTGTGTGTGTGTGTGTGTTTGTGTGTGTGTGTAGAATTTGTTAAGATAAAAAGAGCACTTTGAATTCTAGGGATGTTGCTACAACCTTAGTTTTGTTCATATGCAAAACTTGAGAATGTATTGCTTGACTTTTTTCTTTTAGTGTTTTAGATTCACTCTCAATATGCTGTCTGGCTGCTCTTATGCTTACAGATTTGCAAGATGTTACAATCACCAGTGCAAATATTATAAAGCATAATAGTTTGTTTTACATAATTATGTGATAAAAATTTCAAGGCAGATGCTTTAAAAAATCAGAAAACATCAAACCTCAGGAATCCTCCTGTGCTGTAAGCTAATAAGGTCTTTGTATTCCTGAGCTACATAACTTATTTTGCATCTTTCTGAGATAGAAGGAAAATATCCTTTGTATCTCAGGATAGTCAAGAGAGAACAAGCATTCATTTGATGTTTTTCAGTTTCGCTCCTCTATCTTTCTGATCATAGATTCTTAAAGAGGTTTTTTTTAATGTTTTCCTCATATAAGCTCTCAGTGTTATAATCTGATACTTAGTTAACATAATCCCTGAAAGTAATGAGTATCCTTGATTCAGCTGTCATTACTGGCTTTAAAGAGAACCATTAAAAATATTTACCCTTGGGGGTGAGGAGATGATCCAGTGGTTAAGAGTGCTTCCTGTTCTTGCAGAAGACCCAGGTTCTGTCCCCTACTCAGATCTTTAAAAAATTAAGAATGTAAACCTTAAAATATTTTATCCTTAAAACCTCCTAATTAAACTGGAAAATAAAGTAGGAGTAGTAGTTTTAGGGATTACCCTTTGAGATTTCACATTGATCTCAGAGCCCTGGTTTGACTCACTGTCAAACCATGTCTGGTTGTAATGACTTGAGCTCTTAAAGGAAGCTTTGAGCGATCCACAGGAAGGACTGCAGAAGGGGATTGCTTCCTTAGCGTGGCATTTCCTCTTGTATAGTATAAAATTACAACTCTGGGGGTATGTGTATTCAGACAATCCTATCTATGACTTGTCTCACATTTGATAATATTCTACTTTCAGAATTTTTGTATTTATATATAGAAATGGATTTAATAACTCACTGTGATTCTGATTTGTCTTATATTCATCATTTCTTAAAACTCTTGTATGTGTTTTTATAATAAAAAATAAAAATAAGCCATAAAATATAAAATTAAAACTTCTTGTATAACTTTGTTACAGCTATTATATTTCCTGACTACTTTGCAGATCCTTCACATGGTTTTCTTATGTCTGGTATCTTCCTAAAATCTTTGCAAGAATTGTTTCTTTTGCTTGGAATTCTCTTCACTAAGGCATAGCTATTATCTTCCCATAGAAGATATTTCAAAAACTTACCACAACTTTTCTAAAACTATTCAGGTGTTTTTTAACTTTGTTTTTCTTTGTTTCTTTGATTGTTTTTTTTTTTTTTTACTTTTTAATCACTGTCTTTAATATTTCTTTCTCACTACAATATAGCCTCATTAAAGCATGATACTTGCATGTCTAATTTATTATAATTGCACTTGTTTACAATAAGTATTTGCAGAATGAGTGATTTTAAGTAGCAGAAGCAATGAATTCAGTCCTTGATAACAATGAACTTGACAAAAACATAGATGATAATCCAAAAAGATAAAATAAAATCTGAGATACTTTAAAGGGTGATCTTAACATACACTTTATATTAGAAATAGAATATCTTGCATTAAAGTTCTAGTCAATATCTGAGGTACTAAATACAAATAGTCTTTAACCTGATGGTTCAGAACTGCTTACTCAGAATGCTAATGTTTACCATTATAATGACTAGTTCCATCATTGTTTTATTAGAAAAAGATACAAGGTAGACAGTTTTCTAGGATAGAAGAAAAGGTATCTCCTGAAGAATGTGTTTGGGATTAGTTCTTAGTGAAATGAATCGTGCTTGTTAGGTTTTCTCATTGCTGTGACAGAACATTCATACTTAAAGGAAGAAGCACTTATTTTGTGCTACAGTTTCAATCCATCCTGTGGAAGTGTGTGGTGGAGCAGAGCTGTCCAATCTAAAGTAGAATTGAAAGAGCAAGGATCTAGAAGCAAGAGAGCAAGAGATAGGACTCAGAAATATACCTCCTCCAGCCAGGCTCCATCATCTAAATTCTACCACCACTCAATAGTCTATTGAAAGTTTGAATCCATCAGTGACTAAACTGTAAGTCAATTTATAACCCTCATGATCTAATCATCTCTTAAAGTACTCTGACTGTCACTAGGAGTTAGTGCCTGGAATCTCTTAGGTAACTCTCAATCCACTAAAGTTAACAGTCAAGATTAACAACCACACAAATCATGTTGAACATATAGATTCATGTACTCAGCATGGTTTAGCTCCATCATATTGTTTCAAAATATAAGTGAACAGTTTTGCATTAGTTTTTACACACACACTCTTTAATAATGTGAGCATTTGTGAAGCTATTACAGTCAGTTCTCTGTTTCTTTTAGTAGACTTCAGTGGGCAGCAACTCTTCAAGGGAATATTTGTTATTCACAAGAACTGGTGGAAAACAAAAATTCCTTTTGGTTCTCACGTCTTTTCTTTTTAGTTGAAAACTGATATCTTGCTTATCTGTTAGCCCTGTGGACTAGAACCTTGACAAGGACACACTGAAACTAAGTTAGAGTTCTTTAGATAACAGTGATGTTCGATTCATCACTCACCCCACTGGAAAAACAAGTAATTTGGGGGTGGTGGAATAGTTCAGATTTAGTTTTCTGGCTTATTCTTTGTTCTTCCAAATAAATACAAAAAGAAAATTTGCAAAGCAATTTCAGTAATTAATAGATTAGCTTGCCATCTAGTATTTTTTTAAGTTGTTGGAAATACCTATTGGAGATAGTTAAAATTTTCTTTTCCTTCCCTCAACTCTTCTCTACTTTTTTTTTCTCCCTTCCACTCATCTCTCTCCCTCTCTCCTTTTTCTCCTTCTCTCTCCTTTCCTTCCTTTGCTCAGTCTGCGGGGGGCTTTTTCATTTCTCATGCCATTAAATGTACTATTCAAGAATATATGTGATATATATAAGGTATATGTTTGTATATATGTATGTATATGGGCTACTGAGTTCAGTTAGTGTTGTCTGTATGCACATGAGATGTTAGTGTTGTCTGTATGCACATGAGATGTTCAGTTAGTGTTGTCTGTATGCACTCTAGGTGCATCCTTCATGCTCAAATCTTCACTGGGTAGTATTGTGCAAATCTTGTGTAGGCAACAATAGCTGTTTATAGTTCATGGGTTCAATATATTTCTCTTGTTTGTTTGGCATTCTACATGCCACCATTATCTGGCTGAGCAATTTTTTCTTGCATTTGACATATTTTCTATGATTTTATTTACTATGTTTTATATGCTTTTGGCTTGTACTTTACTATCTATACATATGATTTACATATTTGATCTTTTAATAACTTTGGTATTTTCTTTTTAGTGTGACAAAAGACTTGATAAAGTGATATAGGTAATATTGTTCCCTGTTGACATTTTTTGGGGTAGATATTCCTGGGATCTATGAAGGTGATCCTAATGAGGACATCTAGTAACGAGGAATTCAGAGTCTCAACTGGCTATCTCTCATAGCCAGGTAAGCCTTCCAGTGGTGGGACTAGTTTGCATCCTTGAGCTCTTGGCTACCCTTTTAAGATTCTTAGTCTTATTAATAAAATAATTTAAGGGTGGTCTCAAACAAATGCTCAAAAGCAATTTTATTAGCTTTAAAAAATGCCAAGGGAGGCAAGCTGCAAAATCCAGCAATTGATCGAAGGAGAGTGGAGAAGGAAAGGGGTCATGCCATTTCAGCTGGCAGGAAGATCAGACATAGGACAAATTAGTAGCCACATGGTGGGGAAGGAGGCTTTAGAGACAAAGTAAGGAAACCTCAAGTATTGGGGAAATCCAAATGTTTAAGGAAAACATACTTACAAAAGAGACAGAAGAAAAGGAGATGTGTATATTTTTGAGCAATTCTGAAAATGTGATATATTTAAGAAATTTTGTGGCTCCAAACATGTAAACTATTGCACTAGGTGCAAAGACTCTGGAAAGAAAAAGTATAACATCTCACTAAAAAACATAACTATTTCCCCCATATTTCCAACATGGCTTAAGGTGAATGTTGTTTTACCTGGAAATTCCTTCAAGTAATGGACCTGGCCCAACTATATTAGGTACCTACCAGGGCCAGAGATTTTATTCTCTTGAACAAAAGGAATATTTCTACCCTAAGCAACCAACCAACCAAACAAACAAAACAACAATAACAAAATTAAAAGTCCAACAACAGAAATTGAAGAAAGGAAACCTTGTTTTGGCTCACAGTTTGGGCATAAAATATACCATGGGCCAGAAGGAATGTCAGGAGCATGAGTCAGCATGCCACATTTTATCTGGAAGCAGAGGGAGATGAATAATAGTGTTCAGTTGTTTTTTTTTTTTTTTTTTTTTTTTTTTTTTTTTTTTTTTTTTTTTTTTTTTTTTTTTTTTTTTTTAATTCATTCTGGAACCCAGCCCATGGGACTATTTTTTATTCATGGAACACCTTCACAGATCCAAAAAGTTGTGCTTCTATGGTGATTTTAAATCTAGTTGAATTGACAATGAAGAGGAACTATCACAGAAGAGTGATGTTTCCTGTATTTCTGTTTTAGACCTTTTATCATTTCTGTATAGGTGGGCTATTGATATTTTTGAGTTAATCTTGCACCTTGTTACATTGCTGAAGCTGTTTATCAGCTGTAGAAATTTCCTGGTAGAATTATACTACTATATCATCTGCAAAGAGAGATAGTTTGACTTCTTCCTTTCCAATTTGTATCTTTTTAATTCCTTTTGTTCTTTTATTGCTTTTGCTAAAACTTTGAGAACTATATTGAATAGGTAAGAGGAGAGAGGACAGTCTTGTCTTGCTCCTGTTTGAGTTTCTCTCTGCTTAGTTTGATGTTGGCTGTTGGCTTGCTGTATATAGCCTTTATTATGTTTAGATATTTCCTTTGTATTCTTGATCTCTCCAGGACTTTTATCTTGAAGTCATGTTGGATTTTGTCAAAGGCTTTTTCAGCATTTAAGGAGATGATCATGTGGTTTTTCCATTCAGGTTGTTTATATAACAGATGACATTCATAGTTTTTCATAGGTTGAGCCATCCCTGTATCTCTGGAATGAAGCCAACTTGATATGGTGGATGAGTTTTTTGATATGTCGTTGAATTCAGTTTGCAAGTATTTTACTGTGTATTTTTGCATCAATATTCAAGAGGGGATTGTTTTATAATTCTCTTTCTTTGTTGTATCTTTGAGTGGCTTGGATATCAGGGTGTTTGTAGCCTCATAAAAAGAGTTGGCAATGTTTATTTAGTTTCAATGTAGTTCTCAGGACAGAAGCCCAAGGACCACAGAGTATCTCAGCTTACATGGCTCACACTGTATACTTTCTCCAAGTGTCTTTCATGCATTTGTTTATTTATTCTTTCAACAATTCTGTTGAATAGACACTACTAATATACTGAAACAGAAAATTAAAGTGAGTCACTGAGAAATTATATAACTTTAGCAGTCTTAGGATTTCTAGGACTTCTAAAGTCAAATAACTAATTGCTCTTAATCTTCACACATTACTGTAATCAACTTGGTCTTGTGGGATTCCAGTAAAGTTACCTAAAGAAGAACTTCATTTTCTTTTTAAACATTTTTTAATTTTTTAAATTTTTATAGGATAAAGTCTCATATTTTTATCCATGTATCCCCTTGTTTAAACTCCCTTTCCTCTCCCAGTCACTCTCTCTTCTCCCCGTCCCCTCATCTCTTCCCCAGAAAAGGCAAGAGGTCCAAAAGTGGGTTAGTTCAGCATTCACTCCAGGCAAGTTCCATTTCCTCATTTTCAAAAGCCTCTTGATGAATCTATCATCAGTTTTTTTTTTCTTTTTGGTTTTGTTTTGCTTTTGTTTTCACTTAATCTTGGGTCATTTCAAAAAAAGCATGGGTCTTATTAATGGCCTATGCCTCTCAATAATATGCAATAATTTCTGTTTTGCTTGGTTTTTACTATATTTTTTATTTAAAAGTTCCTCTTTCCCAGTCCTTTCCCAGATTACCCCATCCCATTCCCCTCAAAGAGGTTAAGGACTCTCGGGGTAAGTCAGTGCTGTCTGGCATATCCAGTTGACATATAATCAAGTCTTTCCCCCAGTATTAAGGCTATTTAAAGAATGAGCTCCAAGACAGATCATACACCAAGAAGGTACGTTCTGGTCTCACTACCAGAGACCCCACAAACTGCCCACACCGTTTGACTGTCCTTCACATTTAGAAGGCCTAGTTCAATCTGATGCAGGTTCACCAGCTGTCATGTCAGAGTCAGAGAACTCCCAATAACTCTGATCAGCTATCTCTATGGGTTTCTTTATCATGATCTTGACCCCTTTGCTCATATAATCTTTCCTCCCTCTCATTGACTGGATTGGGAGCTTGACCCAAATGAAATATATATATACATATATATATATACCTATTTCTCAGCACCCCATGGACTAAAATTGATTCTAAAATTGACCTTCTAATTGACTACATACTCTGTTATAAAACAAACATTAATAGAGATCAAAAATGAGAAAAACCCTACTATCATATCAGACCACTGTGGTCTAAAGTTCAAGTTCAACAACAAAAAATCACAGAAAGCCTATAAATTTATGGAAACCGAATATCTTTTAATTGAACCACCTCTGGGTCAAACAAGACATTAAGAAAGAAATTAAAGACTTCTTAGTATTCAATGAAAATGAATCCGCATCTATTCAATATAGTTCTCAAAGATTTAGCTAAAGTAATAAGAGAACAAAAGTAGATTAAGGGGGTACAAATTAGAAAAGAAGTGAAACTATCTCTATTTGCACATGATATGATTGCATACATAAGTGACCAACAAAATTCTACCAGAGAATTTCTACAGCTGATAAACACCTTCAGCAATGTAGCATGATACAAGATTAATTCAAAGAAATCAGTAGACTTCCTATACACTAAAGATAAAAGGGCTGAAAAAGAAATAAGAGAAACATCACCCTTTATAATAGCTGTAAAGAGCATTAAATACCTTGGAGTAACTATAACCAAAAAAGTAACAGATCTATGTGACAAAAATTGTAAATCACTGAAGAAAAAAATTGAAGAGGATATCAGAATGGAAAGCTCTCCCATGTTCCTGGATAGGTAGGATCAACATAATAAAAAAGGCATCCTACGGAAAGCAATTGACAGATTCAATGCACTGCCCATCAAAATACCAACACAATACTTTATGGGCCTTGAAAGAACAATACTCAACTTCATTTGAAATATCAGGAAAGTGAGGATTTCCAAAACAATTTTGCTCAACAAAAGAACGTCAGGAGGCATCACCATCCCTGACTTCAAGTTATACTATAGAGCTACAATGATAAAAACAGCCTGATACTGGCATAAAAACAGACTTGTGGATCAATGGAATTGAATTGAGGATCTGGGTATTATCCCAAAAACATATGAACACCTAATCTTCAACAAAGAGGCCCAAAATATTCAATAGAAAAAAGATAGTATCTTTAACAAAAGGTGTTGGCATAGCTGGTTGATAGTGCATAGAAAAATGCAAATAGATCCAAGCCTGTCACCTTGCACAAAACTCAAATCCAAGTGGATCAAAGACCTCAACATAAACCCAGCCACTCTGAACTTGATAGAAAAGAAAGTGGGAAATACACTTCTACAAATTAGCACAGGTGACCACTTCCTAAATATAATACCAGTGGCAAAGACACTAATAACAACAATCAAGAAGTAGGACCTCCTGAAACTGAGAAGTTTCTTTAAAGCCAATTATACTGTCAATAGGACAAAACGACAGCCTACAGAATAGGAAAAGATTTTCATCAACCCTTCAAGTGATAGAGGATTGATCTCTAAAATATATAAAGAACTTAAGAATCCAGAGCCCAAAACCTTGAATAACCCAATCAAAAAATGGAGTTTGGAACTAAAAAGGGAATTCTCAGCAAAAGAATTACAAATGGCTGAAAGGCACTTGAAAAAGTGCTCATCATCTTTAGCCATCAGAGAAATGCAAATCAAAACAACTTTGAGATACCAATAGGCTAAGATAAAAGACACAGATAACAGCCTATGCTGGAGAGGTTGTGGAGCAAGGGGAACACTCCTCCATTGTTGGTGGGAGTGTAAGCTTGTTCAGCCACTTTGGAATGCAGTATGGCAGTTTCTCACAAAATGGGAATCAATCTCCCCAAGGATCCAGCAATTCTACTTCTGCATGTATACCCTAAAGATGCACAGTTGCACCCCAAAGGCATTAGCTCAACTATGTTCATAGCAGCATTATTCATAATAACAAAATCCCAGAAACAACCTAGTTACCCCTCAACTGAAGAATGGACTAGCAAACTGTGGTACATATACACAATGGAGTACTACTCAGTAGTAAGAAACAATGATATCCTAAAATTTGCAGGCAAATGGATGATTTGGAGAATATCCTCCTGAGCAAGTTATCATTCATAGCACTAGATGTCTATATGAAAAACCTAGAGAAATCTCACACAAAAGACTTAACAGCACAATTGAAAGCTTTAAAATAATTAGAAGCAAAATCACCTAGAAGCAGTAGACAGCAGGAAATAATCAAATGTAAGGCTAAAATCAATACAATTGAAACCAAGAAAACAACACAAATAATCAATGAATCAAAGAGTTGGTTCTTTGAGAAAGTCAACAAGATTGATAAACCTTTATCTAAACTAACCAATAGACAGAGAAAGAGTATTCAAATTAACAAAATTAGAAATGAAAAGGAGGACATAAAAACAGACACCGAGGAAATCCAGAAAATCATTAGGTCATATTTTGAAAATCTCTATTTCACTAAAATGAAAAATCTGAAAGAAATGGACAGTTTTCTGGACAGGTATCATTACCAAAATTGAATCCAGACCAGATAAAGGACCTACATAGATCTATAACCCACAAAGAAATTGAAGATATTATTAAAAATCTGTTGGGGAAGAGATAAAGACATGTGAAGAGTGACTGGAAGTGGTGTGAGTGGGAAGGGAGCTTGAACAAGGATATACACGGATGAAAAATACGACTTTATTCATAATAAAAAAAAAAAGAAAAAAAGAAAAAAATCTTCCAAGTAAAAAATGCCCAGAGCCAGATGGTTTCAGTGCAGAATTCTACTAGACATTCAAAGAGGAACTAATGCCAATACTTCTCAAACTTTTCCATAAAATAGAAAGTGTAGAAACATTGCCAAACTATTTTTATGAGGCTACAATCACCCTGATTCCTAAGTCACTCAAAGATGCAACAAAGAAAGAGAATTACAGATTAACTTTTATTTGTATTTATTTTTTAACTTATTCAGATGTCTATTTTTGCCTTCTTTGACTGTGGTTAAACATACATATATGAATATATATTATATATGTAACATATATATTTGAATTCTTTCATGTAATTTGCTCTTATTATAATCCATTACTATAGAGATAACATTTTTTTGAGAAATTATATTTTGTGCCTTGATTTTTATGTTTTTTGTGTTTTTGTTCAGGGCTAGCAATCTGAGATAAAACCTAGCTTTTTTTTTATCACTTATTTTTTTTCAGTGGAATTTTTGTAGTGTTTAAATGGGACTTGACTTCAGTAGGTTCAAGTGTTCTTTCTTTTTGGAGTCAGGGTATAGATCAATAGCTAAACCTTTGGTTATATGCTCAGGGTACCATCAATGATGTTCAGTACCACTCTGATAGTGTTTTATTAATCCAGAAGTGACACCATATTTTATGGATATAAAATTATAGTGGTAGCCACTTACAATAATTTCTTCTTCAACTCTAATAACTTTTAGCAAAACAGGAATAAGGATGATATGGTATATATACTAAGATGTTAATTACCAAAGTGGTTACAGATGGAAAAATGAAATAAGAAAGACTGAGAATTTATATGTGAACATTACAGACAAATAGAAAAGTGAAAAGTAGATAGAGCATGGAAATTGGGATATTGTCATAAGCAGTCTTCAGGATTACCAAAGATATAAAAATTATCATTATGAGGATATAGAGGAATTATGAGGAAAGAGAAAAAGAGAAATGAAGCAAAAATTATAGGGGAAAATTGTAGGTTGATGGTAAGTGAAATAGTAGAGAGACCACAATAGATTGAGTGTAGAAAAAGAATGTACTCCCTCCAGAGTAACAACTGACCCAGTCTTGATGTTGGGGTAAGGAAAGTGGATCTGCCAAGTGTGGATGCTGAACTAAGCCACATTGGGACCTTGGGACCTCCTGCCCTTGCTGGGAAGGAGATAATGTGATGTGAAGAGAGAGTGACTGGAAGGGGCATGAGAGGGAAGGGAGCTTGAACAAGGGTATACACAGATAAAAAATATGACTTTATTCATAATAAAAAAGAAAAAGAATGTAACCAAGCAAAAACAATTAATTAAAAAAACATTATGTATTATTAATACAAGGGTGAAGATTTAGTAAAATAAATATTAACTGAAATAAAAGTTAAATAAAACAACATAATATTGCTCAATAGCTTTCCCTTTTCTGAGTAGTTTTATAGATTTAACTCTGCTGCCTGCCCGTTTGCAGTTTAAACCCATTTAATTAAGATGGTCAATATACAGTATCTCAGCTGAGTATAA
Organism: Sigmodon hispidus; assembly: GCA_004025045.1. NCBI lineage: Eukaryota > Metazoa > Chordata > Mammalia > Rodentia > Cricetidae > Sigmodon > Sigmodon hispidus. The sequence continues at coordinate 151,978 of PVIH01003520.1, forward strand.
ACTTGTTACTTGTAAAATCATATTTATGCTTAGGTCAGTAGATTTTTGGTAGTTTCTTTGCCACCAGCAAGATGTGTTTCTTCCGAGAGTTTGTACTTAGTTGGTGCCTGTCTTCTGGTACAGCCCTCTTTTCCCTGCATGGGTTTCAATGTGCCAGTGAATACCATTAGATAATCAGCTCTTACCAGTGTCCTGTAGACTTATGCAGCAAGATTCTTTTGCTTGACTTGAGTTTGTGTGTTTCATTCCATTTCAGTTCAGGTAATCTCTTCTGGGATGTTGACATGGTTCTGTGGTTCTGTAGGTCTTAGCTCTTAACAAGTATGTGTTTGTGTGTGCTGTGTATGTATACGTGGTATATGTATGTGTGTGTGCATGTGCTTGTGGTGTGTGTATGTGTAAAATACATGGAGCCTTTTGGATCTTGAAAGAAGGGTTGTGCAGTTTTCTTTTCTTGCAGGTAGAGAAGTTGGATTGTAGAGTTTTTCCATGATGTGGTCCCTTTTTTTTTCAGTGGAGTGTTTAGGGATTCTAGCCAATAGAGCTGGGTGGTTTCCCAGCAGCCACTTCTTGCATCGAGTTTCTCAAAATTCTGTTTTGTCTCTTTGCTTCTTGAGATTTTCTTTCTTTCGTTCTTTCTTTTCATTTCTTTGTAGACCCACAGTAGGGGTAGAAGAAATCTACCCCTACCTTACCTCTTTATTCAGTGCTTCAGGGTAGAGTCTGTTTTCTTTATAAATTTAGCATTCAACATTTTGGTATTTTATGTAGTCTCTCACAGTTTGTTTACTGTGAGTCTTTCTTGCCTTGCCACATTCCTCAGCTCTATTTGAAGTTAAGGTTCAATGCTTGTTTTAGATTCTTGAAGTCATAGACAAGCAGCATTTATTCCTATTTCACCATTTCTCCTGACTCAAGCATATCCTTTTCACAAGAATTTTTATGACCCTATGTGATTGAGAAGAAAAATAAATATCAAATAAATGACAATATTATTTTCTCAACTCTCAACATATTTGTATTTAGAAATATTTTCTTGGCTTTATCTTAAAGCATGTTGTGATAGACATTAACTCTGGCTATCATGGATTATATTTCTATTCTTATTTATAACAATACCCAAAGGATATTTTGTTACAACATAGTACATTTCAATTAAGCAAATTTTCATGTAATTGTCTTGTGTATTTTATGTTAGCTCTCTAGTAAATAAATGTCTTAATTGCTTTTGTGATACTTTTGTTACTAATTACATGTATTACAATGTTTCTGCCTTAATTTTTTGTGTTAGTATAGCAAAAGCTAGTCATCATTAAATCATTCTAGTCATTGAATTTCAGGTTAGTTTTTATGTTGCAGAATTGCTTTCTTTTTAACACTGTGAAATATAATTATATTTAAAAATGCAAATGAATACAAGTTATGTTGTATTCTTAATTATTTTAAAAAGTACATATGCTTATTAAAGTAATTGAATTTAGTTTTCATATTTTATTTCCATCAAGATGTATTTTAAATAAATTATAAACTTGTCTTTTTAAGAGCAGCTACCACCATAGACAAATTATTTTTTTGCTGAGTGTTAATTTTGAGAACTTTAAAGTCTATTGTGAATAACAATTTTATGCAACTAAACAAATAAATATTACATATGTCAGTTGAAAATACCAGTAAAATGACATCAAATATACTCCATGAGATAGATGTATAAAATGCGTTCAGCTTTTTCTCATCAGTCTCCTTTATATTTTTAGACAGTCTTTATGTGAATACAATGACTTCAATAGCAAACATTTTAAATGATGCTTGAAATATCAGTCACTTGACTTTGAAGTCACACACAATTAAATCCAACCCATCTTCTCTCAGTTAATAACAGCAATCTCACCAAGTCTAGTGCCTAATTAATACCAGCTATTTGTCACAAAGAGGTGACACATGTATATCAGAAAGCTGGAAATATTGTTTGGTGCTGAAGTGTAGCCAGCTAGCCCTGCTCTATAGAATGTGTCTTACGTATGATTGGCTTTAAAGATTTCAAAGGCCTTGAGTTTAGTGTGTTCAAGCTGGGATGCGACAGCGCATAGAAGGTGATGCTGATGTGATGAGTCCCTTTAGGCTGCTAAGCAGGAAGGTAGCAAAAAAAAAAAAAAAATTGCGGCTTTCACCAAAAGACTCTGACTGGATAATTCACTTATGTGATGGGTGGAATTAAGAATAAATTCCCTTAGGTAATTTGCTTAACCTGCAGCTTTTAAACCATGTGATAGAATACACAATCATAAATTATCTTATATATGCTGGAAAAGCATTACTGTTTCAAAAGTATTGTTTACCTATATTGTAGATATATGAAATTAAAACTATATTCATCAAAGAGGTAATGTTTTCTAAATTCATTGGTTGTATATGATAACACATTGATTTAAATTAAGTAATAATTGCAAATCATCAAATTAGGAGAAATGCTTGAAGCAAATGTGGATAGGATATAATTACACACTTCTATTAACATATAGGTATAATGCAGTGGTTATTTATTGAAGAAGTCATATCTATAGCCATATATATTAAAATATAAAGCTAAAACCACACTATATAATAAAATACTACAAAACATTTAAAAATTTCGTCTAACTAAAGTAAAAAAAAGCTGGTTTTTGTAACCTATTTTTCTTAATATTACACCAGTTTTCTGCAAGAGAAAAAGAAAACACAGCCAAAATACCATATTAAAAAAATAGACCTTTCTTAATATAGTAGACTCATGTCCACACCACCAACCAACTAACTCAACAAATAACCAAGTAAACAAAACCACAAGGAAATTGCTTAATCAAAATTTTAGTGTTGTTGGTTGAAACTTTTCTTACTTCTCAGATCTTCATGTGTTACTAACCTGGAGAGTTAATTTTTCCTCTGTCTCTCTAGGATGTTTCACTGGGTTACTAGTCAGATAGCAATTTATATTCCTCTTCACATTTTATTGACATCATGGGGAAAGAATCTATTGTAGTTGGAAAAGGGAGACAAATCTTTCAGTAGAAAAAAAAAAACAAAAAAAAACAAAAAACATAACTACATGCTTTAAAGCCATGCTTTAAAAAGGACAAATGCACAGTAAGTGAAAAGCCCCTAAATGGCTACCTGTTTTCCAGGCAAGCTGGTTGAAAGTAGAAAATACTGGTAGACAACATGCAGTCCCCAGAAACAGTCCTTCAGCCTATCTCACATTACAAGGAATTTCAAGTCTTAGAGTTTATTGTTTTTCCTCATGTATAATTTAAGGAGTGTTTCCTCACATATGAGACCAACTGGGAAAAGCAAAAAGATCTGAAGTTTCTTTAGGTGCGTAATACTAAATAAATTCTTGATCTATTTTTATTCTCCCTATTTAGAATATTTATCCTTAATCAAGGATTGCATTTTCAGGTACTTGTTCTAATAAAACTTTCACATGTGTAGACAGAAGTCACGCCAAAGAAAACAAGAGCAACATTCTGGTGTGTTGATGTGTTTGAGGATGTTTGTAGTAGAGGGAAGTCCTCTACACTCAAGATATGATGATACCACCAAGGGATTACAACAGTGTCTTCTGTCGGTCACCAGTAGCATATCAATCAGCCTTGCAGAAATCAGCTCAGCTAAACCACTTCTGAGTGCAGAATGTCACCACAGCTCTGAAACATTCAGAATTGTACTGTGAAATCAGGTTGTTCTGGTTATCTAGAACTTTGAGTGGATATACAGGACGTGGAGTGTGGGGCAGTTGTAGGTGGTATAGGTCAGGAAGGCAGGTGACCAGAGGAAAAAAAGAGATGAAATGATTCTGCTTTAGAGGACTTACCTTTGTTTGTAAATTTGTATTATTGACCCCCCTCCGTTCCTCTTTACTTGAACATAATAATTCCACTTAAGAATAAGTATGAATAATAATAAAAAAATGCATTGAGCATTTACTGTAGTTCAGCTCCTAGAACTATTAGATAAGGTGAAAAGAGAGAATCCATTAAGCATCTTGTTGCTGCTGCTGCTGAGGGCTGCCACATCCCAGGGGAGGCATTTTAGTACATCTTCTTATAAGTTGCTACTAACATGTGATGATTTGCTGCTTTTAGGGAGGACTCTTAGGTAACACATTCCAGGATTTTTAGACATTCATGCTTTCAAAAAGAAATTAATGGGATGAAAGAGGTGAAGATATAATTTGATTTTTATACCAGGGTTGAGAACTGGATCTGACATCTAGTGACGCCCACTGACATTTTGTAGTCAGAGTTTGAAACAACCTCCTTTTGTCAGAATGGAGGAAGATATCAATTTTTTTCAGATTTTCCTTCCTTATTTAGCTAGCAAAAGCATTTAAAATATACTCCAGAGTACTCCGAAGGCTTCTAGTTTTCAGCATTTTTACATCCTGTTTATTCTTTGTGGTTGGTTTCCCAGGCCAGCATGTGGATGTGGACAGCATGACTGTCTGAGTTGGTAGCATGGGAACCCTGAGTTTTTGAACTACAGTTTATCAAAGAGCTATAAAATAATTCCTATGACTCAAACAAATTGTTTTGAACTTAGTATTTCTGTCAGTTCCTTTAGATTACTATTATTTACAGAATATTGTTCAGATAGTGTCTGAATACAAAATATTTATTAATTGCCTTTCTGAGCCAGTGTGGGCTTTATTCATGTGCATGATTTTATTCTTTGAGGTACTGAATAAGCAAAATGCATTTATGACTACAGACCATACACACATACACAATCAATATATATATGATTACTAAGTTCTGTACAGAGGCAGCCATGCCATTTACTTAATAATAAGTGAACATCTTTTCAATCTTCCCATTACATATACTAAAAAGAACAAATATTTCTAGCTTATATTAGATTGTAATATGAAGCTTCTTCCAGGCCTTTTTGGCCTAGCCCTGAGGTTTGAACCCACTTGCAGCCCCACTGGCGCTTATCACCAAATAATCACAAAAAGGCTTATATTAATTTTATGTTGATTGAGCTATGGCTTAGACATATTGCTAGCTAGCTCTTTTCATCTTAACTCAGTCTATTTTCATTTATCTGTTTAGCCATGTAGCTTGGTACCTTTTCTCAGAGCAGCATGGTTGTCTTCTTTCCTCTGCATCTGCTGGCTTTTCTCCTGGTGTCTCTGCTCCACTCTTGCTTTTCCTATTCCCAGTTTCTTGGACTGGTAGCACCATCCACACTTACTGTCTACATTCTGGCCAATCAGCTTTTTATTAAACCAATAGGAAGGAAAAATGCCATTATGATAGGAAACTTTGATTGAGTTATAGCAGTCAGGCTACACCTAGAAGTTTCAGATTTTTGAGACTGAATTCTCTGTGTAGGTTTGGAGCCTGTCCTGGAACTTGCTTTGTAGATCAGACTGATCTTGAGCTCAAAGAAATCTCCCTGCTTCTGCCTCCTAAGTGCTGGGATCAAAGACTTATACCACCACTACCAGGTTGCAAATAAAAGTTTTAACACTGGAACTTTTCTGCTCTAATTAAATTTTCCTTGTGTGACAGCTTTAGCTCACATTGTATTCCCTCTTGCAAAAAAGATCGGACACACAATGATTTTTTTTAATTATCTCTATTTCTTTTAATGAGGGGCTTTTCTACCTTGTCTTTTCGTATGACTTTTACAGTTTTATAGTTCAAGATAAAGAAATTATAAATAAAAGAGATTTTGAATTTAGTTGCTTTTATTAGGTTTAGTAGGTAAAAAATAAAATGTTCTTTAAGACTTAATTCTCGATATCTTGAATTTGTTGATAAAATTCTGACAACTTTAGACTATGCACTATGAATGCATATGGTCAACAGCTAAAAAAATCTAGAACCTTTGTAGACTAGTAAAAATTTAAATATATGAAGGGAGTAGGATTTTTTTTTTTTTTTTTTTTTTTTTTTTTTTTTTTTTTTTTTTTTTTTTTTTTTTTTTTTTTTTTTTTTTTTTTTTTTTTTTTTTTTTGTAAAACAGATAGGCTAGGATAGTCTTAGATAATAAAGTGCCAAAACATCAAGCAGAATTCAACCCAGATACGGTTGTAGAAATAGATTAAGGTTCAGAATAGTTTTATTTGCGGTATAGCAAACAGGAAGCAAGAAAACAAAACAAAACAGAGCAGAACATTAGAATCAGATTGTTAGGTCAAAATCAGGCACAGCAAGGCCAGGATGCTAAAACAATATCAGGAACCCTGGATGTCAGAGTCAGGAGGGAAGCCAGCAGCATGATAATTTAAATACAGGGCAAGGTAGGATCTGGGTAGATAACCAACAGTGAGATGATACCCAGAGGTTTCTAACATCGGATGCCCCCTGCTGAAACATATTCCTCCAGGCACTGACTCTTACATTAATCCCTGTATGCCCAATGGGATTGTTTCCAATAGAGCTCTAGTGTTTAATTTTAAAACAAAGTTGGGTGACTTCAAAGGCAAACCCTTAGAGATTTCAAAAAGTCTCATTTTTGTTTGTTTTTACAGATGAAACATTAAGAATCATACTTTTACATGTTAGGAACTATATTTTTAGGAAAAATTACAAACTCCCATATAACAGCTTTCTTAAAATATACAGTCTATCTGTAATAAGCACAGACTGTGCGAATTCCCTCAGCCGCAGCTTGGGTGACGGTGATAGGCAGAGTTTATCTCCGCCTGCCCCAGAGAGCTCTGGGACACGCTCTGCACCCGGTCCCGTAACCGAAACTGAAGGGAGCTCAAGCCTCCTCTCCCTGGCAGGGATACAGGCTCTGGGGCTTGCTGACCCCTCCTCACCTCTGGGCAGGGTCTGAGTCTGTCCTACAGGGTCCCCAGTCCTTATCTGATCACCCCAAGGACCCAGCAATACCTCTTCTGGGTGTATACCCTAAAGATGGACAGTCACACTACAAAGGTATTAGCTCAACTATGTTCATAGCAGCATTATTTGTAATAGCAAGAACTTGGAAACAACCTAGATGTCCCTCAACTGAAGAATGGATTAACAAATTGTGGTACACTTACACAATGGAATACTACTCAGCAGTAAGAAAAAATGATATCCTAAAATTTGCAGGCAAATGGATGGAGTTGGAGAATATCCTCCTGAGCGAGGTATCACAAACCCAGAAAGATAAGCAGGGGATATACTCACTCATTAGTGGTCTCTAAACAAACTAACAA